>JAODGE020014113.1:0-47078 GCA_027574965.2 Ecitophya simulans | reverse complement strand
GGGGGGGGGGGGCGGGTGCGCGCGGCGGGGGGGGGCGTGTGGGGGGGGGCCCCGCCCCCCCCCCAGCACTGAGCGAGGAATAAAGGTGAGACGTTGCTGGCAGAGCACAGCGGAGGGCACGCGTCTGTAACCGCAGCTTTGATTGACAGCACTCCACCGAATGGATTTTTTTCTAGCGCACAAACTCAGCTCGAGGGCTAGCAGTTATGATATCGAATCAGCACTTTGTACTTCATTGTTCCATTTCTTTTCCTTTTCTCTTTTGTGCCTCTCTGCTTCACAAGTATCCAAGGTGCACATACATACATTTATATAGAGGAGGTGTCCTGGCCCCACTAGCATCTTTAAGGGAGCACAAATTCGTTCATATCATACATATATACACACACTCGCGAGCATTCGGCCTCAGCTGAACACATGAGTCAGGTGGAGGACGTCTACGCGGCGTTTGAAACGCCGGATACCAACGCGAACCCATGGGCCGGTGCGAATCCGTTTGCAGCTGCACCACCAAGCAGCAGCGGTGGCAACCCGCTCATGCGGGCGCCACCGTCGCAGTGGGGAGCGACCGGGATGGGAACGACATGGGGCGTCCCTGGCAGCCGCTTGGGGACGATGGGTGGTGGCCTGCCTGGCGCCGCCCGGCCAATGACATCCAACAGAGCTGTTGGGTTTAACGCGACCGGCTCCGTTTTTGATCCCACTGGGCAGTCCCGCATGGCTGGTATGGCACTCGGCCCTGCTCCCCCGCTCAAGAAACGCAGCGAGAACAGTCCGGAGGAGTTGTGCATGGACATGGAGCGGCAGGTGAACCGTCTGATTGAGGAGAGCGCTATTTTAGCGCAGCAGAAGGACTACGGTGCGGCCCTCGAGAAGGCCAAGGAGGCTGGGAAAAAGGAGCGTCAGCTAGGCAAGCAGCGGGAGCAGTTCGGCCTCGGCGAACAGAACAATGTCGATCTCACCTACGCCGTGCACTTCAATCTGGCTGTCCAGTATCAGAACCATCAGCTCTACACGGAGGCCATCAACACCTACAACCTCATTATTCGCAACACACAGTTTCCACAGGCCGGCCGGCTGCGCGTCAACATTGGCAACATCTATGCCGCACAGAAGAAGTACCTGCTTGCGATCAAGATGTACCGTATGACTCTCGACGAAACCCCTTCGGCCGGCACCGAGCTGCGCTACATGCTCTTCCGCAACATTGGCAACGCCTTTGTGAAGATGGGCCAGTACCGTGACGCGGTAAACAGCTACGAGGCCATCCTGGAAGGCAATGGCGACATTGACGTCGGGTACAACCTGCTGCTCTGTTACTACGCTCTTGGTGAGACGGAGAAGATGAAACGCACGTTCATCAAGATGCTCAACAGCCCTCCCGCGGGCCTTGAGAACGAGGAGGATTACGAAGAGGTGGAGACCAAGAACGACGTGCTCGTCGACGATGGGCTGCGCAAGGAGCTGAAGGAGCGCCGCACGCACTTCCTAAAGTGCATCATGACTGCTGCGCGCCTCATCGCCCCGGCGCTGGACAAGGACTGGCGTGTCGGGTACGACTACCTCATCGAGCAGCTGCGGCGCTACGAACTCCGCGACCCCACCTCGCACGTCGCGGGCGAGCTGGAGATGTGCAAGTGCCTCAATTACCTGAAACACAAGCGCTATCAGGAAGCGATTGGCGGGCTGAAGGCGTTTGAGAAGAAGGACAGAGCACTGCGCGCACGCGCGGCCACCAACCTGGCCTATCTCTACTTTCTCGAGGGAGACTACGAGAGCGGTGAGAAGTACAGTGACTTGAGCATTCAGGAGGATCAGTACAACGCCAAGGCGCTGGTGAACAAGGGCAACTTCATGTTCGTCAAGGGCGACCTCGACCAGGCCAAGGAGTACTTCAACAGTGCTCTGGCGGTGGAGGCGGACAACGTGGAGGCGATATACAATCTTGCCCTCACTGCGAAGCAGCTTGGTCTTCACGAGGAGGCGATTCGCATGTTCAAGCGCGTGCAGTCCCTCGTGGATAGCAGCGAGGTGCTCTACCAGATTGCCGATATCAACGACCGCATCGGCGATCCGAGCGCGCTGGAGTGGTTTAGCCGGCTGATTGGCCGCGTCTCCACGGACCCCAACTCACTTGCTCGCATGGGCTCGCTCCATGCCCGCATTGGCGACGATACGCAGGCCTTTCACTACTACCTCGAATCCTACCGCTACTACCAGGTCAATATGGACGTCATTTCGTGGCTTGGCGCCTACTTTGTAAAGAACGAAGCCTACGAGAAGGCCATCCAGTTCTTCGAGCGTGCGTCGCAGATCCAACCACAGGAGGTGAAGTGGCAGCTGATGGTGGCCTCGTGCTATCGGCGCCGTGGTGACTACGTGCAGGCCAAGCGTCTTTACGAGGCTGTACATCGCAAGTATCCGGATAACCTAGAATGCCTCAAGTACCTCGTGCAGCTCTGCAAGGATGCAAACTTGGTGGAGGAAGCTAACGAGTGGTTTAAGTTGATGAAGAAGGTGGAGCGCCGTCAGCTAGATGACGACAGCGACGACGAGGGGGCTGGCGGCGACTCGAGCCGCAACCGTGGCCGGAATGCACGCGGTGAGGATGACGAGGATGACGATGATGGCGAGGGGGCAGGAGGCGGTGCCGTTGCTGGGAGGCGGCGGGCAGGCGGCGGTGGTGGGATGGCGCTGGTCGATGACATGACCGGCGGCTTCTCCTCCTCCTCTGGCGCAGAGACTGCCAAGAACACTGCTCAGCAGTCGGATTCTGACGATGAGATTGACCTTCCTGGCGTCTGAGGAGTCATCAACAGAGTGCACACATCACTTCCCCCCACCATCAGTGTCATCACTGCCAACGCCACTACCGCCTACACCTTAGCAACACGAAAGCTGAGGGGGGGGGGGAAGCCCCAAGCACAAGTGAGCCACACTAAATGAATCGAATATCAAATGAGGGTTGCTCAGGATGGCTTCATCCTAACCCCTTTTCGCCTCACATTTTTACCGGCAGTGAGTACACAGCAAATATGTGTGTGCGTGTGCGTTAATTAAATGTTGCGACTTGTTAGCGAAGTTGACGTACTGAGTGTTCTGTACAGATTCGCTCTGCTGGAGTAGACATATATATATATATCGGCATTGGAGTGAATGAATGTTAGTATCAACGACATGTAGATATCGGTTCAATGTGCCTGTGCCTCTCCATTTCCCCCTGATCTCAGTACCGCCCTTTGTGTTTTTTACTTGTGTCGTACTGGGGGAGAGAGGAGGAAAAGGCTGCGTGCACGTTTATCTATGAAAATGGGTGGCAATTGAGTTTGTGCGTGCCAACCCGGAGACATGTGAGACAGAATGGAGTCTTTTTTTTATATTGAAATTTCCAGCGCTGTTACATAATTCCCAGTTTGGGTAACATTCTGGTGCTGATACGAGCTCTCTTGCCTCGCGCTGAAGATCCTTCTCACGTGCATCTCTATGCGCTACTAGGAATTCCCCCCTCCCTCCCTCCTCCCCTATCATCACACGTCACCTCGTTTGCATTTTCGTTTGCTGTAATGCAAATTATTCCCTTCGGCATCTCTGCTCACATGCAGGTATACCGCAAACAGACAGACGAAGAACAAGAAGAGATAAAACAAGCAAATCAATCACATCCAGATAGAGAGGTGGATTCCTCGTATCTTGCAGAGCAATGTACTCGGACAGCGACTACGACGAGAATGATACGAAGCTCATCATTCACAACGCTACCAACACCACACCCTCGCCCAACTCTCAGGACAGTGGCGACAGGCCGATACAAGGTGGTGCTCATCCGGGGGAGTCACCCCCTCTTGAGTGGGAGGATATGCCGGAGGCGTACCTAGAGCGGTGCGCGGTGCTCGTTGACGTGGAGGCACTGCTCTCTGCTGGAGTCTTTGAGAGCCGCGCGGGCGCACCTGTGGAGGGGCGCTTCCTCACTATCGACTATCCTTTCTGCCAGGGCGACTCAGAACGCAGACATGACGAGACGTTTATTCACTCTCCACTAGTCTATTGCTCAAACATGAAGAATGCGGAGAAGAAGACGGTCCTGGCCGCTATTCATACACGCGTGCAAAATGTGCACGGAGTAGCCCCGCAACTGAAGGGTGTGGCCTGGGAATCGTGGAAGGATCTGAACGTGTATCGGACACAGCTGGACAAGGTATCCCTTAAGGCTGAGACGCAGCTGCTGGTCATCCAAAAGAGCGAGGATCTCGACATGTTGTCCACTGCGCTGACTGATATGGTGAGAGCGGCGACTCAGTGGTGTGATTCCGCTCGTGTGGACAAGGCGGTGGCGTTCTTAGCGGTGGAGGATAATGTGGAGACGGTGCGGCGGATGCTTGCTTGGATGGCGAAGCAGTTTCCAGAGGTGCTTCCTCGCTACCGGGTCTTCACGCTGGCGGAGGTAGCTGGAGATGATTGGGAGTCCATGGTGAAGACAAACCTGACCTCCACTGGAGAACGCTGTCCGCTGCATCAGGTAATTCTTCAAAGTGGTGGCAACAGGTACCACTGCTGCCACGAGACCGTCACCGCACTGTACGAAGTCGTTGAGTGTGCGGCGAGGACAATTAAGACGGCACGTCAGGCCTCGCGACCTACACGGGAGTGACCCCCTCCTCCCCTCTTCATCATCTGGTGGCACCGTGTATCGCGAAGAAGTAGCGGCAACGTGGATCTCTGCGTCACTGCTGTTTTCCACAATGCTGGTGTAAGTCATCAGTGAATCTTTTAGGAAATATCGATATTAGTGGTTTTGCTGTTTCCAGGAGCCCCTCCCACCCCATCTGGATCTACTGCGCTGACTCACTCTCTACTTTTGTTCATCTTGTCACCCCACATCCATACACACATATATATATATATATTTATATATATGCGTGTGCTTTCTACTATGTACGTTGGAGTCTACTGGCGTATCCAACACCTCCTTGTTAGTCCCCCCCCTCTCTCCCCGTCTCCTTCTGCTCATTTCCCAATCGAAGTTCCACAGATCCCAAATAGATATACGTACCCTCGTAAAAATGCAAGGACAACAGTCCTTCGGAGCTTCACTTATGCGTGACCCACTGCGTGCGAACGAGGATCAATTTGCGGCCTTCGTGCGTGGAATGACGGCAGTGCTCAATCAATGGACCGCGCTGCACCTTGTGGCACAACACTGCGATGCCCATGCCTTTGCTTCGCTGCAGCAACAGTTGGTCGAGTGGCATCTGCGTGATGGTGAGGTGTACTCGGATGAACTGGAACTATTCTTCGAGGACTTCTTCGGCTCTGCGCGCTCCGCCATCATCGAGGACGATAGTAACAAAGAGGTAGCGGATTACCTGCACGACATGTACTGCCGGTGCTGCAGCAATGACTTCACAAGGGTGGAGCAGATGGTACAGTCCGAGGAGATGTACCGCCGCATGAACCCAATCGCACTGTCCACCAACGGCGGTTCCGCACTGAACGATGATGAGGATGAGTTTGACCCTAATGTCAGCGGCGAGTATGCGGGCGTGGATGGCACCGTAGAGGAGACGAACGAGGCTCAGCAACAGCAACATCAACAGCAACAGCAGCAGCAGCCAAAAACGTACAGAAAGAAGAAGAACGCGTATAAAAAGTCTAGTGATGGATGGAACATTGTCGTGTAGGATCAGCGTGGACAAGAGTACCACAAGAGCACCGCCCATATGCGATTAAAAAAATAATACGACAACATTACCAGGATTAATAACAATCCACGCTACTATTACTTTTTTACTATATACACTATTACCACTTTACGGTAATCAGAGCAACGCTGCACTCTTACCCATTTGTGCTTGCCCTGTCAGTGTGCTCACATGCAGAATGCTCATGCGTTCGTCCGTATACACCGGGAGATGTGCTCGTTATGATGACTGGAAAAAGTTCCCCTTTGACAGAGCATCTTGTTCTATTTCCTTTCTTATGATTACACTCGCCATCACACACACACACACCTTAGATCAGAGAGAGGAAAAAGCCATCTAGCGTCTTCAGTTCTTTCCCCAGACCAACCCCCCCCCTTCTTCTTCATCTCTTTTATTTTTTTCCACCCTGACACCTCGATAATGCTGCGATTCAGTTCCTACGCATCTCGCATTACAGTGGCAGCGGGTTGTGCGCTGCGCTTCCAGGCCACCAACGCTGGTGCGCCACGATGGGGCCGGTACCTGGTGCCAACGCGCCAACTTCCGAAGTTCGAGATTCATGACGTGCGTGACGAGCCTGCACAGGGCTCCATGACGCGTGTTGCTGTGGATCACAAACAGCTCCTAGTATCTCAGTTCCCGCAGCTTGGACCCCGCAAACTGGACCCTAACGACACGGCGCCGCAGTTTGACCGTGAACGTCGCATCTCTGTTCGCATGCGCCACATGGATCTCGCTGGCCTAGTCGCGGTGGTGGAGCAGCGTGTGCCACAGCACCATATGAAGAACAATGCCTACGATCTCACATTTGCTCGCACACCGGAGGGATATGCTCTGAAGGGTGAGGTCTCCCGCGTTGGCTCCCCGCAGAAGGAGGAATGGGCGATCTACTTTGAGCAGCAGTTCGCGGTCACGATGGAGCACTTCCTGGAGAGCGCACTTACCGACAGCTTCGGCTTCCGTGAGCACCACGAGAACATTCAGAACCGCGAGAACAGGAATTATAACAACAACAATGGCAATAACCGCCGTGATGGCAATGACAACCGTCGCTACACCAATAACAACCAGCAGCGACAGCAGCAGCAGTATTAGTAGATCAACGTGGGCCGCTGTGGGGGGGGGGGGGGGATGAGGTATTAATGCGGAGGTGACGCACACAGCGGCTACTGAATCTCTTTCGCTTTTTCATTTGTTTGTAAATGCGGATATGCCAGACGTACTGATTGTATTCCACTCCCTCCTTCCCTAGTCTGCCCTTCGCAGATCCACTCCCGTACGCCTATTCTGGTGTCTACGGGGGCCAAGGTGGAGTGGGGTGTGGGGGGAGTGAAAGTCGAGGGGGAGGGGCCACCCTCCTCCGCAAAGTGTTTCTCTTCTCGCTCATTGTACTCTCGTGTTGTTGTTATCGTTCATCTCCCCCTTTTTTGTGCGCATATATGTGTGTGGTATAAATGCCGTCGTTCTTTTGTGTGTGTGTGTATGTGTGTGTGCTCTGGGCACTACACAGTGTAGTGTGTTTGAGGATATGACTCATAGGACTGGTGCGGTCACTGCCATTGACTATAGCAAGCAAGCAAGCAACAACAAAATACATAACGCGAGTAACTCGAGAGGAGCGTACCCTAATAAGTCTTCATGAAAGCGTGCTCTGTATATGACGCTCGACTTCTGTCCTTATGTCGATTCACTTGATCTTTCTCTCTTTTTGGTTTCCCTATTCACCACGTCCTCTCTATACAGCAGGCACATATCACTGAGCATTTCCTTTTTTTGTTGTTTGTGTGTGTGGCAGTACATAGAGGGAAGGGACTATTCTTGTACTCCTATCGAGTAGTTCACACATACAAAGGAAGCAACAGAATAATAAATAAGTGTCTTTTTGCTCCTCTTGATAGCGCTTTTCCAGAGAGAGGGCACTATAGGTACTCCCGATCCAAGCCCACTTGAGCGCGTATTGCGACTTCACCTAGGGCATTTGCTAACCTCATCCATTAAAAAAAAACACAACTGCACTTGTGATCAGTGGCAGGTACTGTATTGTTGATATTCGATATACAAGGGGCTACTCGCCGGATAACTGAGATTACCGAGACACCATAACCACGTACATTAATTTATATATATCAAAACAGACTTCTCTTTAAACGGCTATCCAAGCATCAGAAGGTAGTAAAACCCGGAATAATGTGGCGTCGCTCACTCACCGGGGCTTTTGGCAAACCAAGCGTGTCTGGATCCGTTTCCATCTCGCAGTCGCTTTCCGCCATTGCATTTGCCAGCCGCGCGATCTTCATTCGCGAGCACCACTCCCCGATCGTGGTGGAGAACGGGTCCGGCATTTACCCCGCCTTGCTGCAATGGCAATGGCGTAGCAATCGTCGGAATCATCTAGTGTTGGCCATTCGCCCACCAGATTATGCTGACGCACGAAACCCAACTGCGGAAAGCAATGGCCTGCGAGGGAGAGACGCCTCCTACCTTGCGGACCGCACCGATGAGGATTACCTCTTCGGACGCCTCTTTCTGCGCCCATACAACGTTGGCCAGTTGCTCGCTGTACTGCAGGGGTGGGCTGGCGACGCAGTGGTGCAACGGGAGCACGCCTCGGTACGGCTTGCACCAGCGGCCCCGCCCACCCAAAAGGCCTCCAAGGGCAAGAAGGGAGCGAAGGGACTGGCCCAAGCCAGTGGAGCAGTGGAGGGGTCGGGGTCGGCGGTGCTGCTGCCGCTGTCCAGGTTCGAACTGTCCGGCACCTTTACTACCAAATCATTCAGGCAGGGGGGCGGCGAGACGAATGGTGGGGAGAGCGAGTTCGATGAGGACGGGGGCCTGCTGGAGGCGACCTACAATCTGGAGGACGTCCGGTCTGTACGCCTCGATTTGAGTGATGCGGAGTTGGTGTTACTCACCCATCACCTCGAGTCCGTGCTTGGCGACATGTTTGGTGTGGAGCATCGCTCTCACTTTGCCGACACAACGCGGGCACTTTCCAGACAGGAGGAGCGCCTGACCTCTCGACAAGGAGGCTACAGCACGGCGAGGGGTTCTAACAGGGCTACGGCCCCGCTTGAAGTGCAGTACCGCAGCCGCTTGGCACCCACGACAACCCGACACACCATCGTTACCACCCCCGTCCGAGCGGAGGTAAACGATCAAGCGAGCGGGGCCGTGGGTGAGGAGACTGAAAAGGTGGCCACTGCTGCTGCCATCGCTGCAGCTGTGCAGGCGGAGCTGGACGCCGCCAGGGCGTTCGCTGAGCAGTTGCGAGGTGGCAGTGATGGCGCTGCTACCTTTACCGCTACGATGGCTGTTGCCAGCACTTCCCACGCGGCTGGGGGGGATGCCGCCGAGGACGCAGCGGAGGAGGAGATAGAGGAGGTGGAGGAGGTGGAGGAGATGGGGGAGGCCGATGAGGAAGTTGTGGACATTGACGGGCTGGCGGGGAGGAAGGAGGCCACCGCGACATCACCAGCGGCTAGCGTGAAGCGTCCAGAAGTGACGGTGCAGAATGCAGCACTGAAGGCGACAGAGGCGATGGAGGAAGAGGTGATTGAGGAGGAGGAGGAGGCAATCGAGGAGGAGGTGGAGGTCGATATGAAATCCTCTGTGAAGATTCCAGCATCAGCGAAACCTGTGCAACCACCAGCCCACGACAGCGCCCCGGAGGAGGACTTGATGGAGGAGTTCGAGGAGGTGGAGGTGGAGGTGGAAGAGGCGGAGGTGGAGGACGAGGCCTCCTTGGCTGCGAAGCCAGAGGCACCCCCCACTAAGCGCACCATCGAGGCGGCTGATGCGGCAGCCACTTCCTCTGGCGCCACCTCCAGCGTTGAGGAGTTCGTGGAGATCGACCTGGATGGAGAATTAGATCAGCTACTCGATGGAGAGGAGGAGGGCACCTCTGCCCCCATTCCGCAAGAGCCACGCGCTGATCAGGTGCCAATAGCAGCTGCGGATGTGGCTGTTGATACTGTTGCCGCCTTGGCGACAGCTGCCACATTTGCATCTCGCACTACTGATGATTCAACAACGGCAACTTCTGCGGTTTCGACTCCCCTGGCTGACAGCAAATTTGCGTCCGCGATGCCGACAGAGTCGGGGGCCCCCGCCACGGAGACCATCACCACCGCAGCGGACGCCGCGAAGAAGCCGCGCAAGTCATCCCCGAAGAAGAAGCGCGGGGGCAAGCGTGGCAAGAAAGCCGGCAAGTCCGTGAAGAAGGCGAAGAAGTAAGGCGCCAACCATTATTAAAGAGTCCCCCCTGGCTGTAGTATCACCGTTTGTGTGTTTGTGTGTGTGTGTGAGGTCAGCACCACTCAGGCAATACGTCTTTTTTCCCCAGTTGTCACATAGATAGTGCTCACAGATGGAAGACAAAGCGCGCGTCGCGGGGGGGGGGGAGTCTGCACCGCGCCGGTTGGTTCGTCTTTTCGTTTTTTTTTTGTTCCTGTTTCTTCAATGACAGTGCGCTTGCTGTGGGTACGTGCGCGTGGTGGCGACAACCCCCCCTCCCCCACAATAAGGACCACTCACGCGCACGGTCGCATCGTATACTCCTGTGAAGGAGTGTTAAGAAAAAAAACACGCATCTGCGCTATACCGCCCTCACTCCTCGTTCTCTCTGTGTGCGTACGTGTTGCCACGCAGTCACCATTTTTTTTATTACTCAAGGGAAAGTTTCCCACCAGTGGTGCTTGCTATTATTAGTACTGTCGTACCTTGGCGCTCCCTGCACACTCAGCCTTCTTCCTCCTTCCGTGCTCTGTTTTCACTCTGGGCAGCTCATATCTGCTCTTACGCTCTATCGGCGCGACCATTCACACTCATATACACAGTCACACAGTCAGGCAACAGGAATAATAGAGAACGAAAAAGGAGGCGATGTCCGTCTCAGTGCCTAAGCTAGCGCTCTTCTGGTTTGCCACCGTCACACCAATCATTCTTATCGACAGCTTGTACGTGCTGGCCCGCGCATCTCCGAATGACCCTGACCCCACCAACGCACTCGCCAACACGTTCCCCTTCAAGTACTGGGCCATCTATGAGAAGTATGACCACCGATATGCCCCCAACGACGACGCATTTGTTGTGGCTCAGTGCTGGCTGAATGTGGTCGAGGTCGCCATGGGCATTTGCATCCTTATGCTAGCAGCCTGCAAGGAGTCTCAGATGGCTGTGCAGCTGAGCATCGTTGTCTGTGTCATGACCTTCTACAAGACTGTCATTTTCTTTCTCACCGACGTGGTGGATGGAGGTAAGTTTACGAAGCACAACACATTGCGGGAAAAGGTGGCAGTGATCTTCATTCCCGCCTCCTTCTGGCTGATCATTCCCGCCATCATAATTTTACAGTGCTTTCGTGCACTCTCAGCTCCCAGCTACCGGCCACAGAGGCACCACCAGCCTCACAAGCAGCAACAACAGCAACAACAGCAACAGCAGCATCAGGGTAAGAGCGGCGGAAACGGTAAAAACAAAAAGAAACACTGATACGAAGATGGGATTGCAAGGATTACATGGTAGCAACGGAGAGAATGCAAGCGCCTGGAAAGGCATACAGGCGTGTGTATCTGCGTTTGTGTGCTGTGGCACGACCGGAGCGCAGCGGGAGGAGATGGCATCGCCATACAAGTCGTAGTGAGGGGGGTGGGGGACACCGGCTACCTAGAGATCTGCATATGCATATGTGCACCCGTGTGTGTACTACCGCTGCACCTCAGCCAGTCAAACTCTACTGTACAGAAGGCACGCTTTCATCATTGGATTGACACACACAAACACACAAGCCAAATGCACACATCAACTCTGTGGATGAGCGCTATCGAGAGAAGAAAGAGAACCGCTACGAGCGCTTTGCTGCTGCGTTTGGTGGCTTGGCCGCAAAGCTATTTGAGCGCCTGTCAAAGTGTGTAATTGATGTTACCGGTCCTTGTCGGCCACCTTCACACCATTTGTCCAGGCAAATAATAATAAAAAGACGCAACTCACTACGACAACTTCCACCACTATCACTTACTTTTACAGGAGCGCCACTCGTAACTTGTGTGGGAGTGCCTTGCCTCGACTGATTTCTCATTACTGTGCTGACACGTTTCTTTTCTTTTGCTTCATCATAGCGAAGGTGCCTCCGTCGTGTAACTGTCCGCAGTGCTACACAGTGCCTACACAGAACGACAACAACCTCGGTTTCTCAACCGACACAATTGTATTGATACACACATTTATTTTTGTAAAGGCTATCTTTGATAGATTTATACTAGGTTCACTTACTATTAATATATATATATAACAAGAACAGAAGAGATATTCATTGCTATCACGCACGCACATCGGAGTCATTGACGTATTTCCATTCCCGCTTTTTTTTCTGGAATCCGATAGCGTAGTTGCTCACCTTCGGGTAACACAGTTTATCAACTGAACATCAGCAACTCCACGCACACGGCACATAGACAACAGGGGCGGCACAGGAAATCAGAGTCAATAACATATACAGAAACAGCAATTGCGGCGGTGACCAGATAGAGAGGTCCCCTCCCCCTAAGAAGGCACGTTTTGCTCACTCTGTGTCTGTGTGTGCGTACTACTCCAAGGCGCAGTATAAAAGCGACGAGTGAGTAGTACACTCTCATTATTTATATACTCACGCGTCAGTCACACGTCAAAAGGGCGTCTTGGAATCAGCACAGTTGAGGCAAGCGGATAACTTTTATACAGAGTCAAAGATACCAGCAACAACAACGACACATATACACAGAGAAGGATACGCGTGGAAACGCACAAAATCAGAGAGTGGTGGTCAATAGTCTGACTCATCTATTGACGTTCATTGGATCCGCACAATGCGTCGTTTCTCAACAGATTCACACACCCTCAGCAGGATGGCAGCCGTGATTGGAGCATTTAGGGTGGTACAGAGAAGAGCCAACCCCCTCTCCTCCACAGCAGTTCTATACACCTCCGTCTTCACTTATCACCCCACGTATATCACCAAAACACCTATGCGACACGCCTCTAGTGGCACCTCCTCCTCCGTTTCCACAGCGGTACCGACCACATCAGCGAGCACAGCCTCCTCACTGAAATCAGCCGGTGCCGCTGCTACTGCCGGCTCCTCCTGCGCCGCCAGTGGAGGTTATTTGAAGGCAACCTCCACCACCGCGCACAAGAGGACAAGGCGGGCTCCCGCACCTCCCACTCCTCGCGCGAGGCGCCACAAGGTACCTCGTCGGAGGTGCTCAATGACCGCTGCCGCTGCTGCACTGGATTCGCGGGTGCGTGAGGCAAGGCCGTCGGAGACTACAGGCTGCTCTCCGGCCTCCCCTAACGGCGTGGGCACCAGCGGAGCTGCCGCCAAGGCTGGTCAGCCCCGCACAAGACACTCCAGCAAGCAGCTGAGGAACTATCTCTCTGTGAGTGCCATGGTGACGCGAATGGTCTCCCTGGTGCAGAACTGTACTCAGCAGATGAGCGAGTGGTCGCAGGGTGCCTCTGACCGGGTGCTGCGACAGCATGAGAAGCAGCTCGAGCTCGCCATCCAGAAGGGTACTCTTGACACCTACGCCACCCTGCACGCAGCCATGCAGAAGCGCTACGAGGACCCCATTGGTGGCAGCAGGTGCGACGTGGGATTCCTCTTGCTCTACGCACGGGTGCTGACAAACTACGGGGCTTTTAGCCTGGTCAACTTCGAGCCACAGCGTGCAGTGTTGCGCTTGCACGAGGCCATTGCCCTGGTACGGGAGGCGAGTGCTCTGCGGGGTGATGCGAGTGAGGCCACCCACAGTCCATGGCACCCTCCTGAAGCGCACCAGAAGCGGCGAGCCGAAGAAAAGCACCGTCAGAGGTCCTTGCGGTCCATAGACCCCGAGACCAAGGCGGCTGCCAGCACCAGTACTCTCACCGATCCAGGGGAAACGTCCATCGTGTACCTGCGCATCCTCCTGGCAAATGCGTATGCGTGCGAGGAGTGCTTCTGGCAGGCAGCAGAGCAGCTGCAGGCCGCCACCGCCGTGATGAACCATTACCCCGGCGTCGCGCCTCCACAGCTCGCTCCTGGGATGGTCGGCAGGCAGTTTCTCTCCGCGACATTCGTAAATGAGGAGGTGCGGAGCTTTATGAGTAACAGGGTTCGCATGCAACAAGCCATCTCGCAGGGCCGCGCTCGGCTCCTCCTCTTGCAATCCCAGGGCGCCGACACAGCCAGGGTGCTGTATGCACAACTGACACTGGCCCGCCTCCACCGCCACGCTGGGCAGTTCAAGGCGAGCCAGCGTTTGTATGAGGCGTACCTGGATGGCCTCGTCGGAGCCTCACTGCCGGACCTGCAGTGCGTCACCGCGGAGTTTGGGCGCATGCTGTGCTTGGAAGCCAGCAAGAGGGAGGAGGGGCTCGTGTACCTCGAGGCAGCTGGGGAGCTTCTCTGTGAGGACGCAGAGGACTACATACGCATGCAGCCAGCACCGGTAGAGGAGGAGGATGGGGCAGTGACCGGCAGCACATCTACCGCTGCTCCGCTCGACACAAATTCCCCCTCAGCGACTCAGGTGCATACACCAGCGCTGGAGAGCAGCGTGTGTGTGCGAGCCGCTGGTGTGCTGTTGGATACCGCACTGGTGCTCCACGACCTACTCGAAACGGGCCGGGCGATAACACTGATGGAGAAGTGCCTATCGCTGCTTCACCGCAGCGGAAACGAGCGTGTTAGTGCGTGGGTGGTGCTACGGTACGCCGACATGCTCGCCAGTGTGTTCTTTGTTGACAAGGCTCTGGAGCAGTACACGCGCGCTGGAGCGATCTTGCAGGAGAGTGCATTCAGTGCCCCCAGCGCGAGGCAGAGACGTAGCACGGGAAGGGCGTCGTACTTGCACCAGCTCGGAAGGAATCAAACGATGATTCAGCTGCCGCCGATGGAGGTAGAGTTGCACCTAGCCTACTGCATTGAAACGTATGTTCGGGACTACCGCCGCGCGATGCAGCACTACGACAACGTCTTTCAGCACATCACGTCGTCCAGAGGACGACGCGCGAGGTCTGGAAGCCAGATCGCCGAGGAGGCACTCACTTCCAGCGCGGACATATTGCACTGGGCACTGAGCAACTACGTTGGCTGCTGCGAGCGGGTGCAGGACTGGGAGGCGGCGGTGGTGGCCCAGAGTAGCCTCGTGGAGTTTGAGAACGCAGTAGTGGCTAACGTGGCCGAGCAGATTCCTTCGTTTCTCAAGTTGGTGGAGCTCCTCGGGCACACGAACAATGTGGAGAAGCTGTTGCCCTTGTACTTTTTTCTCTTCTTTCTCCCCGATGAGATGCTGGCTGCCGAGGTGCGGCTGATGGTGGCCCACGGCTTTGCCAAGTGCTGCTATCTGGTTGGGAATCAGCGCATGGGCACCATCCTCCTCCACTCTGTTCAGTACGTCACTGGCAACTACAACCCTGCGATGCTCATCAACTACGCACTCTCACTCGGCGACCTGGAGAGCTCCGACTGTGCCTATCTCGAAGGAGGCCTTGACCTCAAGACAAACATGGAGGCCATTTTCAAAGTGTTTCGGAAAGCGACGCGAATCATGATGGCCCACCGGGTCGTGGATGCCGCAAATGGTGTTGTGAGGCCGAACTCTGAGGAGCTAAATGCCCTAATTACGCTGAACCGCGGTGCCTTCACTGTGCTGACCAACGGATTTGTGAAGGAGGCCGAGGAGTTGTACGCGGCGGCGCTGATGATCGTGGACGAGGTCATGGCACGGCATTCCCCCATCGCTTCAGGTGAAGTCGCACCACGTCACAAGGAGGCGGACGCTACAACCGCCGCCTCCGGTGTCCCCAGCGACGACGCCATGAGGGGGGACGCTACCGCGACTTCCCTCAAAGCCCTACCTGAGAGTTTCATCCACGAAGTTGGCGTCCTTCTCGCCAACTACGCCTCGCTAAAGACCTCAACCGACCGCGCTGTTGCCAACGCAATGTATGAGCGGGCGGCCATGCTGCCTTCGCTGCGCCGCAACCTGGCGGATATGGTGGCGGACCACTTTGTCTTCATGGGGGACTTCGCGAAGGGATCCGCATACATAAAGCGAATGATGGTCACTAATCCGGAGACGACGGTGGACATGCGCATGAAAATAGCACGTCTTGGCGTTGGTTCTGAGTGGGAACGCCTCAATCGCGTGGAAAGGGTGGATGTTCTGGAGCACCTGCTGGTGGGTCTCGGCGTTGCTCCGGAGCGTCTGCCGCCTCGCGACAGCGCTATTGCGCAGAGTGAGGAGGCCTTCCAGTACCACGTGGACCTACTCGGTCCGCTGCTGTTAGATGGAGTGGCGATCTGCTCCGTCAGCGACTCTGTGTGCCATGCCAACTACACGGTACACACACGTCTCAACAGACCGAGGCTGCTGAACGACCTCTATAAAACTGCTATTGGCCGCTTCCCCGAGTCGACCACGCTGCTTGTGAACTACGCTAAGCTGTGTGGCGACTGCGGGTATCATAATCTCGCCCGCATGTATTACGCCCGGGCCTACGCCACCTCCGATGGGGACCTCACCCGTACGGTGTGCTACGCAAACTACCTCTTCTTCGCGTACTCCCACAACCAGTCCTGCTGCTCCGAGGCCCTCTACCGCAGCCTCGCCCAGCGGTACCCACAGGATGCAAACCCGCAGACACACTATGCGGACTTCGTTGCCAAGGTGATGCCCAGCCCCTTTACAGTGGAGCGTTACTTTGAGCGTGCGATGCAGCTCGACCCACACGCGGCCAATACCTACAACCTCTACGCGGATTTTGTGTGGTCATCCGCGGACACGCCTGTGGCCCATGCGGATGTCAACATCAAGGTGAAGATGTTTGACAAGGTGGAGCACCTGCTTCGGGAGGCCACACGTGTGAGCCCGGACAGCGTACATGCATGGCTGCGACTCAGCACGTTTCTCGCCAAGCGCACGAACCGGTTCGAGGACACCGTCACGACACTGCAGAAGGCCCACCAGCTGGAACCAACTAACGTGGAGGTGGTGCGGGCGCTCTCCTCTGTGCTCGTAGAGGAGTGCGTGCGGGTGCTTAATGGGGAGCAGCAGCAGGGGGCAAAGATAGCGAAGTCTGGCGTGCCTGCACCAGGGACTCCGGGCCTTTCGAAGCGTACCGCGGCGTTAGCAGAAACGGCACAGCAAAGCTTGGAGATGGCCCTACAGTTGGATCCCTCCTGTGCGCAGACCCTGGAGCAATACGCGACGTTTGCAACCACCGTGCTGAGGAATCCAAAGCTGGCGGCTGAGCTGTGGACGCGGCGGAGGCACCTGGACAACCCGTAGCGCTCATCGCATGGGAGAGGAGCCTACGGACACACACACACATACGCACACATAGTTACAGGAGGCGGGGGATCCACGCACATGCACACAGGATACAGATCTTTTTTAAGGGGGGGGGGCACCACCGTCGCGCGCGACTGCTGCCATGCAATGTATACCCCACAAGGCTGCATTCCCACTGCCGCTGTATCTTGCTCTGCCCCCCTCCACCTCCCAGGCACACAGTGCACGTACCCTTTTCCTCGGCTCTTTGTTCTCTTGAGCATGGGCGCGATGATCACATGTAGTGTTTTCTTTCAGGAACTTGCGGTCTTTTAGTGTGTACAGACAAGTATGCATATATGTGTTTCTTCCTTGTTTCCTTTTATTATTTTCTTACAGTGAACGGTCGTTTGTGAGTCTCACTTGTTCAAACAACATCATCTCTGTGTTCCTGTCTTTACGTGCTGCTGCTGCTCGTTGCACGTGTGCGATACTGTACCTATCTACTTCTTTAAAGAAAAACTCGTTATTATGCTATATTCAATATATGCGTGCATCGGTCTGGCGGAACTGTCCTCTCTGCAACCTGGATGTGTGTGTTTCTCCCCACCCATTATGTCACCTCACTGCCTGACGTTTCTCCACTTTACTGCCTCCTTTACTTCACTTCCCTTTTTTGCAATCATGAATGCAACACACACGTCCACATTTTGCAAACCGCACCTGCGCTCTGTGTTTCTACGGGCATATGACTACATTGTTTCCGCGGCTAGTTGAAGTCAGTCACAAAAGAGGAGTCTTCCTTCCTCTTCACTATTCAATCTGGAAACTATTTGTGTCTGCCCAGCAATCCTATCACCTTGCTAAGGGAGTAACGCTGGCGACAGAAAGAGGGAACGCGTGCGCGTGTCTTGGCGAGCGTGCTTTCTAGAAAGAGAAGGTGTGATAGGCTTTCTCATCTTCTTTCTTTTTCCAAGTTTGCTACACCTCTTTACCATTGTAACAGTTGCCATTTCTCTGCATACATACATATACACACACACGTTCACACACAAATTGAGTTTACTTATATTTAGTAACACAACCGCCTCAAAAAAACAAGAGCAACACTAATACAATAAAAAAAATATAAAAACATATCTACCACCACTTCAGCAGCATGGCAGTATTTCCTACGCTACCACTGACTGTGGTGGTGCTGTGCTGCCTTCTACCGTTTTTGACTGTGTCGCAAGGCTCGTCGTTAGTAGAGGTTCTTTATGTCTCGGGCTGCACCGACTCACCAACGCCGCGACGGGAGACAATGGACTGCTTCCACAACAATTCAGCAAACTCGATTGCCCTCACGGTCTACTGCAACAACCTCCCGGCCCACATGAATTTCCGTGTGATACTGGCGGAGCACAGCGCGCCTCACCTTCACACAGGAGTGAGGGCGCGCGGTGGGCTGCAGCTGGAGTGCGGGGATGCCAAGGCATCTTCAGTGCTGCCCAGTCAGATAATCACATGCAGCCTGCCTCATCCGCATCATCAATTGGCTGCCAGCGACGGCAAGGACGAGGGCGAGGCACAGCAGGTGCTCCGCCAACGACTGGCAAAGGCGCCGGTGTGGATGGACGTGCTCGTGGAGGCCGCGCCCCGAGGAAGTGATGGGGCGCAAATGGATACTATAGGAATCCTCCGAAACGCAGTGCAGATTGATGCCACATCCCAAGTTGCGAATATTACTTCAGAGGGAAACAATACTACGAACAGCAGCGCTGGAATTCTCAACAGCGCCGCGCTGGATCGGCTGTACTCCAGCAGCACTGGTGCCAATGCCAGTGATGCGATGGAGGAGGTGTGGCTGGGCTTAGGGGTCGGTGGACTACGCACCGAGCTGCACACACTCTACCGCCGAGTCTTTCTCACGCGGCTTCCCTCGGTAGCGCCGATCACCACTGCACTTGGCATGCAACATGTGCGTGGCGTCATACTGTACGGCCCACCCGGAAACGGCAAAACCCTGATCGCACGGAGTCTGGTCCGCCTGATTGGCTCAGATGCGAGGCTGACCATCGTCAATGCAGCGGATATTCTCTCCAAGTACGTTGGCGAGTCAGAGAAGAACATTCGAGATGTGTTCGAGGGGTACACGCTCGGCAGATCTTCGGACGACTCTGACGGTGAATCCCAGAAGGCGTCACCTCCCCCACCACGGCGTGGGCTTCACGTGCTTGTGATTGATGAGTTTGAGTCGTTGTTCCGCAATCGCGGCAAAGGGGACGACGAGAGCTCCGCCAGGACACTGTATGATGGCGTCACAAATACTCTTCTGTCCCTGATGGATGGCCTTCAGCCACGCAATGACCTGCTTGTGATTGGTATGACTAACCGCGTGAACTCCATCGACAACGCGCTGCTGCGGCCGGGTCGGTTTGAGGTTGTGATTGAGATCCCGGCTCCTGACGTTGACGGTCGAGAGGATATCTTCTTCATCCACACTGACAAACTGCGCAGCGGTGGCTACCTCGCCCCCGACGTGGACTTGCGCTCCCTGGCAGAGCTGAGCACTGGTTTCTCTGGCTCCGATATCGCCGGCACCGTGCGCTCGGCAGTCAGCTACGCCCTATTGGCGTATCGTGGGTCTGCCGCCGCGCGGGTGGTCCCGTGTGGCTCTAATAGTATGGGCGTTCCCGAGCCTACAAACGCTGCAGCGTCGATGTGCGCAGGCGACGTTGTCCCGACCCACACCCCGGCGACCTTTCAGGTGACCGCACAGCACATGAAGATGGCCATCGCCGACATCCGCCGCTCCAACCGTGAGACGGGCGTAGTCACAACTCTGCCGCTGATCTCTGCGAACGTGAGTGCTACTGCGGATAAGCCGCACGCGCGTCTTGCTGATTACCAGAAGACGCTCGAGCGCGACAGCCTGCGCGTACACACTCTCGCGGATAGCGTGATACGCAGCCCACGTCTTTTCGGCGCCCTCGTTCAGATCGTTGGCGGCAGTGGCGCTGGGAAGACCGCTGTTGCGCGGTGGATGGCGCAGCGCGCGCCTGCACACTACAGAAATGTACGCATTGTGAACTGCGAGAAGGTATCCCGGCTGCTTCGCCAGGTGGATATGGTGGAGGAGCTCCGCGAGGTGCTCCGCGAAACGTCACGCCAGGGAAGCGGTGTACTGGTGTTGGATGATGTGGATGTGCTCATGAATCAGCTTGACGATCACGCGCCGACAGTACGGCGCATGATTCACGATTATGTGTACAAGCCCACTGGCCTCTCCACGAGTAGCAAGAAGGAGAGCCAGCAGGACTTTGGTCCAAATACGGGGGTTCACGTCCACACTGCTTCTGCCTCGGCTGCACGCAAGCAGGCTCCTAAGCGCTTGCTCTTTTTGACGAGCACTAGCCTTGCGGCTCTTCATCACATATCATATGACATCCATGTGCAATTGGATCCAGTACCGCGCAGCGGAGTCCCGGAGTTGCTCACGAAGCACTACGGGCTGATCCCTGCTGGGCACCCGTGGACGCAGAAGGTGGCACGCTGCTACCCACCGAGCCTGTACTATCGCGACTTCCTTCGAATTACAGACATGGCGTTGTCTCAAACCGCCGCTCTCAATGCATCAGATACATCGCAGACACCATCACACGCCTCCGTGGCCAGTGATGGTGTTTCCTTCGACCATGAAGTGTTATCCGGTGAGCATCTTGTTGACGAACCAGATGGAGTGAACATTGCGATGTCTTGGTTTCCGTTGAAAACCGAAAAGGAAGTGGAGCAATTTGCACAGATAGTGTGCACCACTGTAGAACACATGGGCTTGTCCAACCCTTTTGATGATAGGACCTTGCCTTTCAAAAGGATGCAGTCAGTGCTCGAGGAAATCGTCGGCGACGGTGAGGAGCTGCTGTGGTAACCTCTCTCACACACGTACGTATAGTCGGAGATGGGGCGAAATGAGATCATTGACAGAGACAGGGGACATAGGCATCACTACCATCAATAACACATTGTGGTGACAACGCGTTTTTTCTTGGTCGGAAGGGAGGGGGGGGGGGGGGAAATGCGTGTGTACTAGGTAAGAAAGGCGGTGGATAACAGGCAAATACAAGGCTGTCTGGTGTTGGGGTGGAGAGGTGGTTCGCATGAACTCGTCCTATTGTGGCATCAATGCTCTCTCAGATGGGCACACAGGCACCCAGGTGATGATTGGCTTCAATTATTTAGTTTATTTGCCAGCCCTCACCCACACTATCAATGCCTTTTTTTTCTCTCTCTCTCTTCTCCCGTCTGTATTTATTGTTTTCCTCTTCGCTTCTCTCTCCACGTCTAGCGACGTATAATCACCTACGATAGTTGTACACACACGCACATACCCGCTCAGGATAACAAAAAAAGGGGGAAAAAGGTGTTACAAGGGTATTCCTGTTCACATTTCTGCCCCCCAAAAAGTCATCTTTTTGGTGAAGATTTAAAATAGTTCAACTGAACACAAAAGGAGTCGACAAGGCAATTAACTGGCTCTCTCTATATATTTTTCTAAATATTGCTTCTATTTTATCTACTTGCTTCCACAACACAGGCCCCAACCTGCTCCTAAAGCCTTCAAGTGTATCGATCTAGAGTGTGGGTGACGTGCGCTGGTTCAGCTCGACCGATTTACTTGTAGCGAAAGTCCTAACACAGCAAGGCGAAAGGAGCGTACCCTGAGGTGACTTTTATTTTCTCTCCTGCTAGGGGGTCTCTCTCTCTTTCTATTATATCCGCAGCGGCGACAGCAGAGGTCGCGCCTGAAGTACTCCCCCCTCACTCGTTTTTGTTTTCTCTCCAGCACTCACCGAATGCTCAGATTCTCCCGTGTGCTGTGTGCTGTCGCATCGGCTGGCGGTGGCAGCGACAAAGCGGTGGCGGCCGCCACCGCAGCACTACCTAGTCGCCCCGCGTATCGTCCGTTATATCTGGATTCTCAGGCCACTACACCGCTTGATCCACGCGTGCTGGACCGTATGCTCCCCTTCATGACTGAGCAGTACGGCAACCCCCATAGTCGCACGCACCAATACGGCTGGGCGACTGAGGAGGCCGCCGAGAGGGCCCGGGCGCAGGTGGCCAGCTTGATCGGCGCGAACCCGAAGGAGGTGTTCTTCACCAGTGGAGCAACGGAGTGCAACAACATCGCGATCAAGGGCGTCGCGAATTTCCAGAAGGCCAAGAAGAACCACATCATCACGCTACAGACTGAGCACAAGTGCGTCCTCGACTCGTGCCGCTACCTCGAGATGGAGGGTTTCGAGGTCACCTACCTGCCAGTGCAGAAGAACGGCTTAGTCGACCTGGCGGTGCTGGAGGCGGCGATGAAGCCGACGACGTGTCTTGTGTCGTGCATGGCGGCGCATAACGAGATTGGTGTCATCCAGCCCATTCGCGCGATTGGCGCTTTGTGCCGCTCCAAGAAGGTCCTCTTCCACACCGACGCGGCGCAAGCACTGGGGAAGATAACACTAGATGTCGAGAAGGATAAGATCGACCTTATGTCCATGTCGTCACACAAGGTGTACGGACCGAAGGGCTGCGGCGCTCTTTATGTGCGCCGGCGTCCGCGTGTGCGACTGCGCTCGCCTGTGAGCGGCGGTGGCCAGGAGCGTGGCATTCGCAGCGGGACATTGGCGACCCCGCTGGTTGTTGGGATGGGGGCGGCCTGCGCGCTTGCACAGGAGGAGATGCATCGTGACGCCGCCCACGCCGCCAAGCTGCAGGATCGCCTGCTGTCAGGCCTGCGGAAGCGGCTCACCCACATCGTCGTCAATGGCGACCTTGAGCACCGGCTCCCTGGCAACCTTAATGTCAGCTTTTCCTGCGTCGAGGGCGAGAGCCTGTTAATGGGGATGAAGCAAGTCGCTGTCTCCAGTGGCAGTGCGTGTACCAGTGCCTCACTGGAGCCCAGCTACGTCCTCCGCGCCCTCGGCATAGATGCGGAGAACGCGCACACCTCCATCCGCTTCGGGATCGGCCGCTTCACTACGGAGAGAGAGATTGACATCACGGTGGAGGAGTGCTGCCGGAATGTTGAGCGTCTGCGGGAGATGTCGCCGCTGTGGGACCTGATGCAGGAGGGCAAGACACTGGCGGACGTGGAGTGGCGCTAAGAAGGTGAGGGGGGGGGGGAAGGAAGGAAGGCGAAGAGGTGTGTGTGGGCAATTGGGGCGAGCACGAGCAGTTGTGAGCCATGTGGTAATTCACGGGCCGCCCCACTTTCTCTGCTCTCTCCCCTGCACCTCCGCCTTTCCTCCAGTATCAGTATTGCCAGCGTATTCTTAGTCCCACCTCCATTTCGTTCAGTATTGGTAATGCTCAGAGCAGGGACCAGAATTGGGATGCAGGCGGAGCACCTCTCCCTCCCTCCGTTCTGGAAATCTGTCATTTATCGATACTGTGTCCACGGTGTATCTTTGCGCAGGTATGTGTGTGTGTATGAGTGAGTGGGTGGGAGGGGTTTACCCTTGTGCTACAGTGCTGTGCGTGCGTGTGCTGCAGTGGGCACGTCGACATTTCATGGCATCACAGAGGCGTGTACATGTCATGTAGATCTACGTGCGCATGCGTTTCTGTCGGTGCTCATTGTGTCTGTGTATGTGTGTTAATTTGTGTGTCCATGAAAGCGAACGAAAGTGGCTGCTGTTATTGAAGTGCCGCAGACAGATTTTTGATAACAACAACCAGCAACCTTAACATATAAATCTATTGGAGACTATGTGCCTCCCCTCCCTCCTTTCTACACATAGCCCACTCTTTGTCCCTCACCGCACCAAGCTGCCATTTTGCTTGGTGTGTATCTATCTATGCCTATCGTGACATCATCGTGCTCCTTAATGGAGCTTTGCGTTGTTACATTGACACCAGTCAACTGCTTTTTTTTCTCCTTAATTATTCGCGCTCTATAATAATACATGCAGATTAGTGAGGAGGCGTCGGTGGCTCATATTGATTAAGGTTCATTAGGTTTCCTCTATTTTGCAGCTGTTTGTGCGCACAGGCTACGGTATCCAATTAGTTCCCATCTATCAAGCAATTTTTTTTATTGGGAGAGACTTGTAGTTGCGAAGAGGGGCTGTGAGACCTAAGGCGCGCGCCTGCAGGGAAGAGGAAGAGGGCTGGCGACAGGCTGGCATGGACAACCGTCTTAAGGGTAAATTGAAGCAGATGGCTCGGCAAGCACCGAACGGCTACCGCCGCGGGAACAGCGCCAACCTCCCCGGTAGGCCTCGGCAGTTTAGCGATACAGGCAACAGCAAGACCTACAGCATGAAACAGAAGCGCTCGAGACAGGAGGAGGAGGAGGGGAACGATAGCGAGCGGCGGCGTAGCAAGGGCCGGGACGAGGACAAGAATGCCGCGAGCGAATCGGGGGAGCAATTAGGTGTGATCCCCAAGATCACCTTCGATGACATGGGCGGCCTCGCAAAGGAGCTACCTATCATCAAAGAGCTGATTCAGCTCCCAATTCAGATGCCGCATCTGTTTAGTCGTCTTGGTGCCGACCCGCCGTGTGGTGTGCTGCTACATGGGCCCCCTGGCGTCGGCAAGACCAAGCTGGTCCACGCCATCGCTGGTACTCTGCAAGTACCCCTGTTCTTTGTGGCCGCTCCTGAGATCGTCTCTGGAATTAGCGGTGACAGCGAGGCGAAGCTCCGCAACCTTTTCATGGATGCGATCAGTGCCGCGCCGAGCATCGTCTTCATCGATGAGATTGACACCATCGCAGGGCGCCGCGAGGATGCGCAGCGCGGAATGGAGGGCCGCATCGTGGGTCAGTTGCTCACTTGCATGGATCAGGTCTCGCAGGCTTGGAGGCAGCACAACAAGGTGGTCTGTGTTATGGGGGCGACGAACCGGCCGGAGGCACTCGACACCGCACTACGCCGCGCGGGCCGCTTCGACCGCGAGATCTCTCTCGGCATCCCTTCCATTGACGAGCGTCAGAGCATACTAAAGATCATCTGTGGAAAGCTGAACCTCTCCGAGGACGTTGACTTCTTCGAGCTGGCCAACATGACGCCTGGCTACGTTGGTGCGGACCTTCATCTCCTCGTGAAGGAGGCGTGCATCCTTGCCATCCGTCGAAAGTCTGCTGAGCTCGAGGAGCGCGGCGAACTTGAGAATGTGAATGCCGAGGACCTCACTGGCTTCTGTGTCACCTATGACGAGCTCAAGGAGGCAACGAAGCGGGTGCAGCCGTCAGCGATGCGCGAGGGTTTCACGACGATTCCGAACGTCTCCTGGGCCGACGTTGGCGCACTTGAGGATGTGCGTGAGGAGCTCATGACCAGCATCCTGCAGCCCATTCGTGCGCCGAAGCTTCACAGTCGGTTCGGGCTCGACCACCCGGTCGGCGTGCTACTCTACGGTCCCCCAGGCTGCGGCAAGACGCTCGTGGCGAAGGCTATCGCGAACCAGTCGGGGGCCAACTTCATCTCCATCAAGGGGCCAGAGCTGCTGAATAAGTTTGTCGGTGAGAGTGAGCGAAGTGTACGCGTGGTGTTCGCGCGCGGGCGTGCTAGCGCTCCCTGCGTGCTGTTTTTTGACGAACTGGACGCCCTTGCCCCCCGCCGTGGCTCGGATCGGGCGAACCCGAGCAGTGAGCGTGTGGTGAATCAGCTGCTCACCGAGCTTGACGGTGTGGAGGGACGGAAGGACGTGTACGTCATTGGCGCCACCAACCGCCCGGACATGATCGACCCCGCAATGCTGCGCCCTGGCCGTCTGGACAAGCTGCTGTATGTCCCACTGCCATCTCCGGAGCAGCGCGGGTCCATCCTCAGAACACACGCTCGTCATTACCCCGTGGACAGTGCGGTGAGCATAGACTCCATGGCGCACGACAAGCGCCTCGACGGCTTCAGCGGTGCGGATCTGGCGGCGCTCATGCGTGAGGCTTCTCTAACTGCGCTGAAGGGCGTGTACAGTTCACACACTGCGGAGCAGTTAGAGGTGCTAGAGAGGGACATCACCGGGCAGTCGGTCACCAGCGCCACGCTCCCGTCCATCCAGACGTGCGATTTTGAAGTGAGCTTAGACAAGGTGAAGCCCTCGGTCTCCGCAGCGGATAGAGCTAACTATGAGAATATAAGCAAAGAACTGAGAAGCGCTGCCAAGAGTGGCAGCTGAGGAGGAAGAGGAGGGGGGAGGAGGGAGAGATCCACAATCGAAATCCAGGCGCGCACTGGTCTCTGTTTCCCTTGCCCCTCGGCTTTCACATTGTAACACCCTCTTTCCCTCCCTCCTTTTGGTGTGTGTGTGTATGTGCTTCGTTTAAGATACTAAGTTAATTATCAGCAAGACACTCGCCCTTTTCAACGGATACATCATATTTCTGCATACACACGCGTGCACAGGAGAGAGAGATTGAGTGCGGTGCTGTATTCTTTTAAAAAATCTGCGTACCTCTGTCTACATTGTGTCTGCCAATCGTGGAGAAGTCATGCGCCGGAACGGACTGCATTGTCATTCTCACCATTCATATCTCTGCTACCACTCCAACTATATGTTTTTTTTCAAGTAGCCCAGCACACGCATATTACTCCTATCCAGCCACATCACTGTGGCTTAGCGTGGAATACCGAGCACGTGAGAGGGGGAGGGAGAGAGGGGTATGCTACGACGCACCACGCAATGGCTGGCCAACATCCCGCAGCCGAAGGTCGAGCGACGTAAGGGTCGTAAGGGAAAGGGGTCCGTCCGGCCTGGCGTGCCTGATCTGCCAAAAAGCGCTGGAGGATATATTTTCCAGCAGCTGAGACCGCGACTGCCTGCTCAGTGGCAGTACGGCTGGCGCTGGAATAGTCTGAAAGGCATATGGGTGGTTGGGTGGGGTACATTTATTGCCTACTTGGCGTACACAATGTTCTTCAGGTACACAGATACCGACATTGCGCAAATGGCTACTCATTACACATACGTGCGGAATGAGAATGGGGAGGTGGTAGATATTGGCTTCAAGCCGATTGTTGATGCTGGGAAGCGGGCGAAGAAAAGGACAAATCGCCTGCTAGATCCTGACGAGTCCGATTAGGGTGAGGGGACGGTAGCAGTTTTGCCTCGCCTCACAGCATTTATTTCGTTTTTGTCTCTCTCTACCTCTCGCGTAAGTGCTGTGGAGATAAGCGCAGCGAAAGACAACGAAAAAAAAAAACAGCAATGCTTCACTTTCCCCCCTCCTAACTATTTACTGTCCCCACTAGGAGCGAATGCACCAATGGATTGTAGGGCGTGTGTACACCACTTTCCCTATTCACTTTAGCACTTGAACTATATGATCGTTTATTTTATTATCGCTCGTCTTCATTGACTCTCTAGAGAGAACTCACTATGAAGCCGAGCGATAACCTCCCAAAGTGTAGAGCACTGAGCTGTGGTACACTAGGAGGATAGACGTCGTCTATTGTTTACGTGCAGAGACCATCCAACCCAGCTGATTACTTGTCACGTAACTTTGAGGAATGGGATGGCAACGACTGCTGCGTGAAGAAATCCTAGTCACCGCACCTTGGATTACCATCCTTACGTTGTACATACTGCCCGTTATTACAAACAACAGAATGGCGGAGCGCGCGTCCTAGGGAATGAGACTCTCGACTCACACGAGGACTATGGGGTATACTGCGTAGGGTTCCCCCCCCCTTGGAGGGCCGAGCCATACAGGAGCACCACTGCAAGTGCCCTTTGTGTGTCAACACAGCCATCCAACCGCGGAGGCTGGGGTACCCCTCTCTCCCCCTCCCCTAACCGAAGCGAGAGAGGCTGCCTATTAACGTTCTCCCCCTTTTTTCCCTTTCTCTCACTTTTTCCCGGCGTAGGAAAGAAACAACAAAAAAGGGGGGGGGCAGCACGTATCGAAGGTGGCATTCTGTGTCCAGACTTCAGTGCACGATACACATATCCACAACGAGGGTGTGCCACATATACACGTCGATCACTTTAGCGACAGATCGTCCTCCTTTCGTTGTTTCCTGAGAAAAGAACTTCTCTCCACGTAAGTCACTTTTTTTTTAGGTGGTAGGGTTGTGCGGCAGTACGAATGTCACTGTCATCGCTGAATCGAGTAACAAGCCCACAGAATGGGCCACCAGCGTCACCAGTGGGCGACGCATCTCGTAACTTCGTCAGCAGCTTCCAGTACGTGCACGATTACCCAAGCCCATATTCGGGTGGTCCCCATTCCATGTCATTGATCTCCCCTTCCGGTGTCGGGCACGGAGTCAATAACGCGCTCTCCTTTTCCCCGCAGTTAGGGAAAGATAAGAGTGGGCTCCGCATGATGAAGCTCTACGTTGGCGGTGATGATCGCAGTACTACGGTGGCACAGAGCTCACGTCAACTGCCTAGCAATAGCCCAGTAAACCAGAATGGCAAACAATCTCGAGAGGACTCTGACGTGAACGATGAAGCGGGAAATGATGAAAACCAGAGCTTGGGCTCACTGGTAGGAAATGCAGTGTCCTCAGTGGCGTCGACCATATCAGACGCAATGCCTCGTGTAGTACGCAGGTTCTCCCGGGCGGTCCCGGTCGCCATCCTGGTGATGATCTACTTTCTGTTAGTGGATCTGGCCTTACTTGTGGAGGGTCGCAGAGTTAACGCGGCCATGTTTGCACTGCGCGCATACAACAATGACCAGCACTTATCTGTTGCCATAAGCGTCATTGAACAGACTGGGCGAGCGACGAGGCGTCTGGAGAGGCTGCGCGGGTCCGCGGCATTCATGGATGACAACGCGACAGTGGAGGAAGCCGCTGTGAGGGAAGAGGTGGCACTCCTGGAGAAGTTGCGAGAGCACAACATTGCTGTGCTTCACCATCGCCTCTCCTACCCGGGTCCGAAGGAGGACATTGCATTCCTCATTGACCAGGAAGTCATTTACAGCGAGCGGGTGCAGCGGCTGGCGGAGGAAGAATTGGAGTGGATGGAGACACAGCTGACACTTCGGCGTCAGCACGACCTCATGCGCCAGCATGGCGCACATATTATTGGCTACTTTGCTGACGAACACCTAAAAGAAAGTACGAAGGCCTCAGGTGAGGGTAAAAGACACACCGGCTGGTTCCCGGCGGAGTCGAGGCCGGAGGATGAGGAAGTGGAGGAAAGCATGACAGTGGGAACCCTAGAGTTGCAGGACCCTCATGCAGCATCCATGTATGGGTTCCAGATGAGCACAAACAGAGTAGCGGACGATGAGAACTTTATCTCTGAGCTGATAGGGGCCTTGCTTTCTAGTCGCATAATGGTCCTAATGTTATGCTTCCTTCTTGCATTTATTTATTATCACGTGTAAGAACGGTGGCTGCGCGTACCTGTTTGCGTCTACTTGTATTATTCTTTTTTTTTTCGTGCCAACTTGTTTCCTCCTCTTCTCTCTATTGTGTCTCCTATTCGTCACAAGTGAGAGGTGCAGAATGTCCACATGGGATTGTTGTTTTGTGCTGCACCATCGTACTGATTTTAATTATTATTTGCACATATTTGGTTCATGAGGGTGCAGCAATTGTTGATCAATGCAGAGCATACTACTCTATAAAAAATGAGAGGAAGGGAGAGAGAGACCACTTTCCGCACATATATGTGCGTGAACGGTGCACCCATAAGCCCCACTTCAGAGTTGCTAATCCGACCCAGTCCTACTTGATCTTCATTTCATTTTTTTTTTTTCGAGCCTCCTCCTTTACTTTATAAATGTGTCCTACTGCACATATGAAGAACCCATATAGCATTTTGGATTGCAGTGTGGTGTTCTGGGGGTGCTCTCGCAATTCAGCACTTAATATATTCTAAAAAAAACTTGTTTCTCCCTCTTCATTAGTGTGCAGAGCATCGCGATGCGAAGACCAGAGTGGCTCGCCCGCGGAGCACTACGCCGCGCAGATGTTGGCGGCAGTGGTGGGATTCTTGTTACCTTCACGGCAGTACGGCACATGCGCTTTGGAGAGGAGGGCAGCGACAACTCGCACCCCGGCTCTTCATACACTGCTGCTAACGTTGTACAGCGACCCATCCCGAAGAGTATGATGCCGAAGAAGTTGCCCAGCCACTTCACCCCTTTTCCGTTGCCGAAGTATGACGAGAGCCTTGGCTTCGGCCCCGTGCGGCTTTCCAATATCCCCGATATTGAGGCAGCCACGCAGCGTCTGGAGCGGCGGCGCAAATTCGGGGCAGCGATGGCGCTTCTTACCATCGTGGAGGAGGAGGGGAGGACTGACGCCGACGCAAACGAAGCCGTCGCACTGGGCTTTCTCGGTGCTACCGGGGACGAGGGCGACTCCGCGTCGCTGGCGGCAAGTCACAAAGACGCGTACCTCACTGGCCGCACTGCGGAGGATGGCGAGGGGCACCCCCTTGGGGGCTACCAGGTGTCTGAGCGCTTTCCCACCATAGACCGGCTAGAGTGCCAGAGAACACTAGAGGACCTCCTCCGGCAGTTTGCTGAGCGACCGCGACGACTGGCGCGCACGGCCACAGTGATCGACCTCGCTGACTCTATGCAGTCCCGCACCAACGAGGAGCTGGCACGGATGTTCTACGAACTAGGAGTGCTTTTCCACCCAAACGGGAACGGCCTGAACTTCATTGCGGCTCGCGTCGTCAAGTTTGGGCGACCATACGCCGTCACCAGTGAATTGATGAAGGCATACGTGCACCTGGTGCACTGTGCCACCGAGACGCTTGTGGTGGAGCAGCCAGGGCGGCTTCAGCAGTGCCCGGAGCTCTTCATCCAGCTGCTGCACTTCCTTGCCCTTATCAAAGTCTTTGAGCCAAACAGGTGGTTCACGACCAATCAAAGCTCCATGTCAAACCGCGCAGATTACAAGCATCCTCGTGGAATTAACAATAACACCGCCCTGAACTGTGTTGGCGAGGATCTTTTTGACTACATGGTGAAGCTGGTGAAGGATGACCCCGCTGGGCCCACGTCGTCAATGCCGCCGCTGTCACTGCTGCAGTCGTGCTCCAGCGAACAGCTTGTGGATCTGCTAGCAGGATTTGCCGCGGTCATGCCCGATGAGAAGCCAGAGGGCGTAGTGGCGAACCCAGTGTATGCAGAGTTCGCACGCCGGTGGGCCTTATGCGACTATGAGCTGAAAACGGCGGCGGATGTGGCAACGGCGGAGCGTCTGCTTCTGGCGCAAAGGCTCGTGGACACGTGCGACGACGCTTTGTTGGGGGCGCTGCTGGGGTGCGACGTTGGCCGCGGCGGTGGCGTGGTGACCTGCTCCTCGTTGCACCTTTCACCAGGCCTGCGGGAGTACCCCAGGGGCCCGGACTTTTTCTGCGCAGTGTCGCGCGATCGGCGGCCGCTGGTGAAGGCCTGCGCTGTGAAGCTGTTGCGGCACAGCCTGGCCGCTGCCACGCTTGCGGCAGGCGATGGCCCAGAGAGCGAGCCTCTTGTGCAGGCACTGCTGGAAAGTGGGACGGAGCTACTACAAACTCTCAACGACACCGCCACTGCTGTGGATGTGTGTGACGAGTACGGTATCGACTGCCGTGCACTCGGTGCTATTCCTAAGATGGAAACCGTCGCGCAGCGACTTTCGACACAGTTGTCAGAGGTGCAAAGACGCGAAGATAAGGACGGCACACCATCGGCAGGAGACGCAAAGTTCAGGGGCCGTCCAACGGACGTCCAGGCTGCGATCCAGCGTGCTCGCGAGTCTCGGCAGCATCAGAGACGTCCCTCTTACCTTACTTGGCACCAGGGGAACCGCGTGCATCCAATACGAACGCTGCTGAGCGACCTTACGTACATCAACGACATGGATAACGTGTTTCTTTTGCACTCGTCTTCGGCATCGCGGACAGTGGACCAGCTCATCGCAGCTGCACGACGATTGCGGAGCGGCAAGGATAGCCTAGTGGTGTCAATGAGCTGCTTGCGGGGGCTCTCGACTCAGGCGGCGTACGGGACTGCCGAGCGTGACCGCGAAGCGGCCCAGCGGGCACTCGATATTGTAAGTTACGAGATGGAGATGGGTCGTGCGGTGCTTGTGCCTACGTCTGAGGAGTTGCGCATACACGATGCGGGAGTGTACTGCGACGAGGATTTGATGCTTTGGACTCTGGCTGCTTTCTTGGCGCGGGAGTTGCCGCTAGTAAAGGTGCACACCCTGATGGCACTCGACCACCCCGCGAGACGGCCGTACCTGCATCTCAAGGGCGGGCACACACCCCTCGCCAGCAGCGCCGACCTCTATGCCCCGCACACACCACTGCTCAGCTCACTACGGAGCAAAGAGCTGAGGTCCATTACGCACCACGTGCAGCTCCAGCGTCCTGTGAGGGATCGGCGCAGCTCGCTGTACTATGTCAACCCGTCCCGAACCAGCTTCCTCTACCGCCGCGATCACGCAATGTTTGACAAGTACCACGTCACCGCTCGTAATTTGGCCCCCGGCTTTAGCCAGGGCGCGATGGCGAGTGACACTCGGGGCCTCGGTTTCTACACTCCGGACCACCCACAGGTGCCGTATAAGCCACTCCCCTCTTCCTTTGATAAGCAGTGGTCGTAGGTGTGTTGGTACGCACACGGATAGCTGCCAGGCTGGTTTATGTGTGTGCTTTTTTAATTATTTCTTCTGTGCCTTGGCTATCTGGAGAAAGTGCACTCACTCACATTTACAATCGTTAACTGGTACAATAAATATTAGGTGTAATTCCCAGCCATCCCACTCTTCCGCAAGTTCTACAGGCGCTGCAGATACTGAAGTGGGCAGATGCAGCAAGTTGTTTGCTCTTCCAGGGGCGTTGTTTCTTGTCGATTTTTTGTTAAAGGTGACTCTAGGAAGCAGTTACACGTGCTGGTTCTCTTTTGTTTTCCTTCTGGTCGTCATTGGTGCTCTTGGCTTAATCACTGCCATCAACTATGGTTTTTGCTACACACTAACATCTTTTCTCATTGCTTCCCGTCCGCCCTCCGTTAAGTCGAAGGTCAAACAACATAATTTGCTACTACATTACCATAGGAGTTTACAAAACCAACGAAGACAGTACTCCAACCGTTTATTAATATTTGTTACTGATTATTTTTCCTTGTTGCGGCCAGAAAAGCTAAGAGTAGCAATAACCAAAAGAAGCGCATAACGAGCTGACAGACCGTAATTGGCAAATCTACAGAATGTTTTCCTCTCACACTAACAAATCATCCACCCCCTTTTCGTTAGGCTACTCTATAAGCGACAAGGGCAAGCCGAAGAAGCCTCTCAATGCGGAGGAGCAATACGAGATGGCGGTAGTGACCGCTAACGTGTTTATTGAAGATAGCTCGGCCCGCATCGCCAAGGCGATGGAGACCTACAAGGCGGTTGCGCAGAGCAGTTACTGGTTCTACGGGTATTTTTCCGGTGCTGCGGCCTCCACAATGGTTCTGAGTCTGTCCATTGGGAACCGGGTACCCTTCTTTCGCACTTACTGCGGCTGGATAGCTCTTGCGGGGGGTTATGGTGGGGCCAAGCTCTGCATGGGTGTTCACACCTCCTATCTCCTGTCCAACGTCGTGCGGCAGATCGACAAAGAGGTGGCGGAGACGGAGCGGCTGGATGAGGAATCGAACCACATCGTGACGGACTACAAACGCCAGGCAAGCCGCTTGCGGGAGATGAAGTACGAGCTCATGCCCACTCTGCCCGAGGCAGTGGAGCACCGCGATGCTGCGCAGAAGGCTGCGTCGTTGGATGAGCGTGCGGATGTACTTGTGGAGGCATATACGAAGCGCAAGGAGGCCCTCGCAAAGAAGTGAGTGCCATCTAAGTGTTATGTCTGTCTGTGTCTGTCTGTGTATCTTGGGTTGGGGAACGAAATATATGACTGAACCCAAGCTAAACCACGATTGCAAAAGAAGGAAAAGCAAGTAACGAAAGAAAACGCATATTTGAACACTCAGGATCGCCTACAGGTTGCAATCTATAAGCGATGCTGAGTGTTCTCGTTGAGAGTACTGTACCATCAACATCATCACACACAGACAGGCGATGCACCTCCCCCTCCCCTCCCATTCCCACTTCAACCCTCGCTGGTGTTACCAGACGATGATGGAAGTAATCAATAACGACGACGCCAACAACAACAACAAAAAGAAAAGTTGCTATAGAGTCCTTGTCAATACGAATGATAGCAGTGGCGAGCTCTTCACTCTACACATGCAGAGTCGCACGCGTGTGCAGAGGTGTACGTGCACGTCTGTGGGACCCCCCTCCTACTAGGTCCTTTATATTTATGTTGTTCACGCTATCTTTCACACTTTCCTTTCACTTTTGTATTGCCCTCTTCTATTCTACGATCGCTATTCATCTATCGATCCGAACAACAAATCTCAATCAAGTATGGAAATCTTTTAAAGAAGAGTATAGCGAAGACATTGATCAGTCTGCAGTAAAAGCTATCCCCTCACCCCCACTGCAGCAGTGGACGTCTGAGTCTCAACTACAACAATTGAGGAAGGGGTGGAAAAAGTATACAAAAATATAGTTTCCATTTTGCTAGTCAATACACATCCGTTCGTTTACATACACCAAATACTCTTTTTCGTGCTTTGCTTCCTGTAGCGTCTCTCTCCCCCTCATTATTTGTCTCTGTTTGCTATGCTGAGCGGCCATGTACAACGAAGCACAGCGCGGACTGCGGAGGCGGTGAACGCTCCAGGGTCTGCCACCGGCACCGGAGCGCACAAGGTCAACGATCTCAGCGCACCCTTCTACACTGCTGAGGAAATACTACCCTATCTGACGGCGGAGGAGATCCGCCATCTTCGCCAGGAGGTGCTGACGACAATAAACAACGAGCTGGTACACGCGGAGGATCTGGAGGTGGTCGTGCCCCGCCTTCTGCAGTCCTGCGTGACCGAGGCGAAGGAGCTTCGCCGCGCGATGAACTCGATGACATCTGCACAGATCGTCGAGACGCAGCGTGCGCGGCAGATCGTGCAGGAGAGTCACCGACGTGTGCAGGAGCTGCGCGAGCTATTTCTTAAGCAGGGCACTATCATTGAGGGGATGGATGTCGGGACCGTGAGCTACTCACAGTTGCGGCAGCTGCACTATCTCCGCGAAAACGTGCACGCCGTGATCGAGTGGTCGACAGCGCTGCGGGAGGTGCGCTTCGGAAATCTCTACCTGCATGTGGAGCAGAGGCAGTTCCAGAACGTCTATGATCTCCTCACAAAACTGCAGGGGATCCGTCGCACGATTGTCTCGCAGTCGGGCGGCCAGTATCGAACGTACGAGGCGGTCTTTCAGCCGTACTTCGTGAAGCTCGACGCTGTGCTTGGCTACTTTGTAGAAACCCTCTACACGCTCCTCTCGGAGGACGCCATGATTATTGCTATCCAGCGAGCGCTTGAGGATGACCCATCGGAGGACGCGAGTGGTGTAGCGACGCCCGAATCTGCCGACTTCACCGCGCTGCGCGAGTGCATTGCTGTGTGTGGACTGGAGTTCACCAACCCATTGCTGACCTACAGCGCTGACGGGGCGGCGGAGGAGTCCGGAATCAACGTCGAGCGTGTCTTTGCCGCAATCACTAAGAATGTGTCGAAACTGTGGGATGAGCAGATTATGGTCGAGGTTACGGACCCTTATAGCCAGGTGTCGAGCTACCTCGATCAAATCAAGAAGGTGGAGCCTATATTGGAGGCACTGGAGCTCACTCTGTTCCCACTGTCCACGGTGTTTTCGTTCTTTGGGTTTGTCGTCCGTGCTGTGCACGGAGAGGTGATGAACGTGATTGAGATGTACGTGCAGCCCGACGCCCCTGTCAGCAATGCAAACGCACTGATGCAGGTCGCGCAGTTTCTGCATTGGTATAAGGAGATGCTAACCACCTTCAGCTACGTCCGGTATGTAGATATCTCTGGCATCGACAAGCTCTCTGGGGCCTTACTCACTTCCGCCGTTGGCGACCTGTCATCGCATCTGAGTCGACTCTGCCGTGCGTGCGCCATCACGGTGTGCACGGAGCCCGGTAGCATTTCCCTCCTCCCCTCTGGCCACCCAGTGAGCACTGGCCCTGTTGACATGTACACCGTTCTGCAGCAGACCCTCGGCGGCCTGACGACCTCAGTGGACCGCTCTGTGATGGGCCAGATTGGCAGGGCCTGTGCGAACGCGATTTACAGTTACCTGGAGGAGTGCCGCGTGCGGAGTGACTTTGACTACTGGGAGGACGAAAATACCGCCACCGCGGCTGCGTCGGGCCCGCTACCGCCGGAGGAGTGGCAGCAGCAGCGCCTCCTGACCCTCTACGCCTTCTGCAACGACTGCACGACCGTCGAGAATAACCTGGACACAATCGAGCTCAAATTTGCCATGTACTGGGACCCGGACGGAACCTCCGGTGAGGATGCCTCGCCGTTCCTGCGTGTGCAGGACGCGCTCCCTGATCATGCCCACTACTATTTGGACGAGATCACGGCCCAAGTTGAGCGCGTCGTCGCGGATCAGTGGGCGCGTGTTTTCCGCCTCGGTGACTGGTATGACAATGACGCTAACCCGACTCTTCTCATTATCAGTACCATATCCGAGTACATTGACGAGGAATTCAGTAGCATGCTGCCAGAGCAACGTGTCCGCCGGATTACGAGGCAGATGCTAGCGCGACACATCACCAAGTACCTGACGACACTCATGGAGTTCCTTGCGGAGGCAATCCGTAAGCCGAAGAAGGTGTACGTGGAGGACTGGAATGCCTTCCTCGACTGCATAAACCGCGACATTGAAGTCACCATCGCGATGTGGCGCACCCGCATCACTGACACACGCACGCGCATCATCGACATTGCACAGGAAGCCCTCACGCTTGTGAAGAACCTCCTGTCCGTGAAGAAGGCAGTCGACTTTGGCTTTCTCATTCAAGCGAGTGTTTTGGATAATTTCGGCGACTGCCCAACCTTTGTGATCCGCTTCTGCCTGGACGCCAGGGTGAAGGATGTGGACAAGGAGACGAGGGGTCGCATCCTCGCCATGTGGGCGGAGCAGGTGACCTACCAGCACCGCGACGCAGACGACGTGCCGACCACCGGCTGGACGCAGCCCCCATCCCTCTTTGGAGCGCTGGACCGCTCCCTCGCGCAGCTGGAGAAGCCTGCCGGCCTCTTCGGCACGAGCGTGAAGAAGCGCGTTGCTGCGGAGAAGCAGCGGCAGGTGGCAACTACAAAGGAGGCAAAGCGAGCAGCACGCAAGATTCGGTACGACGCTGATGTGGCGGCTACACGTGCTCGCAAGCAGCCACAGGTGCCCCTGTCAAAGCGTGACGGCGACGGGGAGCCAGCCGTGGAGGTCACTTCATTGGCTGACGTCCTCAAGTAAGGTGGCGGCAGGGAGGAATCACACCTGCTTCCCTCTCTCCTCGCCCCTCTCCGGCTCACCGTATCTTCTTTTGAGTTGTACCATCATCACTGCCTGTCTACAGCGCACCAGGTAGAACGGGACGTACGTGGAACCTCTTACTGCTAGTATGATTGTATGGTACCACAGGGATACTGTGACATTCGTTGCGTACGTAGTTGTGCGGAAGAAGAGGGTGTGTGTGTGATAACCGCAACTACTTCTGCTACTGCCTCCAGATAGTTACCCTCTCCTCTCCATTATTTCCCTTTTCTCCACATTGCGTTGCTGTGTGGGTTGCTCCTTCTGTTTTGAAATCACCCGTGCTTTATTTTTTTTGCCGCCTTTTACTTCATTTGCTGTTTATATATATATGTGCACCACAACCAGCCATATCAACACGCTTGGTGCGCAAGTGCGTTGGTGTAGTAGGCCCCCATGCAGCCACTCGGCGCAAAGACCCCTTTCCTGATCGACATCGCCGTCAACATCACCGACTGCGTATTCCGGGGCGTGGATTGGAACGGAAAACGCATTCACGATGATGACTTTGAGTCGGTCCTTGACCGGGCCACTGCCAGTGGCGTGGCGCAGATGATCATCACGGGCACGAGCCTCGCCCAATGTGAAAAGGCAATCGCGCTGTGCCGTCGCTACCCGAAGGGCCAACTGCTCTGCACGGTTGGAGTCCACCCGGCCAACAGTGCGGAGTTCACACGCCAGATCGACCCAGACGAAGTTGCCGGTGTGGTGTCGGACGAGACTTCGATGGTGGCACGGAGGACATTTCGGGAGGCAGGCCGCACTGACATGACCGCCGCTCAGGAAGCCGCCGAGGACCAACACGACGAGGAACGCCTTGCCCACCTCGTCAACCTCATTGAAAGGAACCGCGACGTGGTGGTGGCGGTTGGGGAGATCGGCATCGACTACGCGGAGTTGCAGTTCTGTCCACGGGAGATGCAGGTGAAGTACTTCCTGAAGCAGCTCCACGCCTTTGCTCCGTTGGGGCTCCCGTTTCTATTCCACTCCCGCGACTGTGGAATGCGCTTTGTGGAGGAGCTGCGCGGCGCCCTGGAGTGTTGGCCCGCGGGCGCCGTATCGATGCGTGGCGTCGTGCACAGCTTCAATGGAAGCCGCGACGAGCAGGAGGCCCTGCTGCAGATGGGCCTCTACCTGGGACTGAATGGCAGCGCATTCCGCACGCAGGAGATTGCGGAGCAAGCGGCTACCATCCCGCTTGACAGAGTGATGCTCGAGACGGACGCACCATGGTGTGATGTGCGGAGCTCTCACTACGGCCACAAATTTGTGACGACAACGTTCCCCACCACGAAGAAAAAGAAACCCTTTGTGATGGGTAAGTGCAGGGAGGGCCGGAACGAACCATGCCATCTTGTCCAAGTGTTGGAGGCCTTCGTCGGTACAAGGCAGTCCTTTTCCGAGCAGCAGTCCGCTCCACTCTCCAAGGAGGATGCCATACAAAGCACTTATGATAATTGCCAGTCGCTCTTTTTCAATGCATGAACTCGAAGAGAGGACATACGAGAGCGTTGTGTGTATGTGTGTGCATATGTCTTTTTGATCGACTATGGAACGGTCTCCTTGATGTACTGTTACGAACAGCTGAGTTTACCTGCGAGCGTGCACTGAAGCGCCACTGGAATAGGACAGCATGCGCATGGTCAATAGCGTAACTGCAGTGTTTTACCAGCAGAGGGAGAAGCCACTAGCTTTTCAGGTGAAACCCGCGCGCACAGATATGTCTCTCTCCAAGTGTGCTTTTTTTGCGTTTGTTTTTCTGCTGTGACACTTCTATCGTTGGGGTTCAGGAAACCTGTGAATCCTGTACACACTCATATATATATATAGATTGCATGAACATACACATACTATGAAAGCCAGAAGTGGGGCTGCTGCTGACGGCAAGGCAGTGCCTGGTGAAAAACGTCAGCGCACGGATGAGCAGCAATATGTAGTGGAGGAGGACACGATCGAGGAGACGCGCTCCATCCTCCTGCGCTTCCCGTGCTTTGACTTTTTCCGCAATGCCCGCCTTTGCGAGGGTCTTCTTGCCAGCCCAGATGATGCTGAGCATGCGGAGGCCGAGTTTCGGCCCGACACCGTACAGTTCGTTCCTGGCACTATCACCTCGAAGAGGCCCATCGTCGTCATCAACGCGGGCACCGCGAAGGAGGTAGAGTTTGCTGGGGTCTGGGAGGAAGTCACTGGTGGCACTGCCCCGGGAAGCTGTCCCGTCACGAACCGAGCCGTAGTGCATCTCACCAACCACTCTGAGCCACCTGCTGAGAGCACGCCTGTAGGAGACTACACCGGTAGTTTCAGCGGCGTTGGCGGCGCGGCACCAACTGGGGAACATAGCAGCACCTCAGCACCTACCGCTGCCACTCAGACAGCGATGGCGACTGCACCCTCTCTTGCAAGTGTGCCGAGTCTTCTCCCTCATCTCTCCGAGGGTGTCACGGCGGACGAGGAGCGGGAGAAACGGGTAGCTGCCAGCGCCGGTCCGCTGTGGGAATACAAATCCATTGACATCCCTTCGGCTCTGTTGGTTCTTCACCGTTGCAGGTAATCCATTGCTCTCGGCTGTCGAGCGCGAATGTCGCATGGGATGATGGAAAAAAGAAGAAGAGGACAAAGAAGTCTTAGTATTCGTCTTGTAAAGTGTGCGATTTCTCTCTCGAGCACATGTAGTGAATTACAGTGCACGCGTTTTTTTTTTGCCGTATTTGGCCTGAGGTACGTGCTTCATAACAGCTTGATTCCGCTATGATGCGTCATCAACGTCTCTCTCTCTCTGTTTTCATTGTATTTCATTTTTCCTTTTTTTTTTGCTGAGCACTGCTTTATTTTTTGTTAGTTGTTGTTGTGGTATTAGTTCCTCCCCAGTTTACAGGCTAGGACCTTTCTTGACCTTTACACTCCCCAGGAATTATTGGGATCTATTCTACACATAGGGAAGGAACACCGCCGCTACAGTCTTGTGCAACTTAGGCGTCCCTTTTATGTATACATATATATAGTCCAGAGACTCTGCTAGATCTCCACAAATCCCACCGTAGCCCGTAGTGAACACCCTCTCTTTCTTCGATGTATCAAGAGCCTCATCATCGTTTTCAAGTTGCTAAGACACACGGCGAGCGCCTCGCTTCCAATTCCGTGGAAGAGTTAGACTTACCGCCATCGGTGGTGCCCCGCGAGGAGCTATGTGCGCTCGTTCCGCCAATTGAAGAGCCAACAAAACAAAAAGACGTCCAGGTGACAGAGAACCCTTTTGTGCCGGACGAAGAGGTGCAGAGTTACAGTGTGTTTCTTCATGAGCGAGCCACCGCTCAGCCTGCTGAGCGCAGAGACTCGGTGAAGGCCGGGGGATGCTGTGGCGGGTGTTGTCAGCAGCTCAGTAGTACCATGTACCGCGTGCTGCTCCTCATGTCGCGGAACTGGTGCTCCACGCTGTGCGAGTTCTTCATCCCTATCCTCTTTGTCATCGGCACTGTTGCTCTATGGGCGATATTCGGGACTGAGGAAGGGGCGCAGAGGGATTACTTCAACACCACTGGACTCACCGCTTTCAGCGTTGCCATGGGCGGCCTTCGCGCGGGGATGTGCATCAATGAGACGATCGGGCCAGCGGTGACTGGCATGGCTGCATGCAACAACACCCTGCCCTCTCTGTACTACTGCCCAGAGGGTCGGGGGATTCCGACGGGCTTTTGCTATCCAGCGATCCTGCGGCCACTTGTTTTCGGTGGGCCATCGCATGGCATCACATCAGTATTAAAGACACACACGGCCGTGGCCCCCTCATTTGACGATATGGTGGCTCTGCACTGGTGCAACTTTGATGAGTCCACGGCGAGCTTTGGGTCCGTGCTGTCGATGGGCGGCCGTCTCTTGTTTGCACCCGACACAGCGGAGACGATGGGGGTCGTGGAGTACTTCCGCGCCAACTCCGTCTTCTTTGATCAGGTGTACGGCGGCACCTTCGAGACCGTCGCCGATGCCTCCAAGTACGTGGAGAAGACCACCAACGCCGATGCCCCCATTTGGGGCGTCATCCAAGTGGGCTCCCTCACTGTTGATTCTTTTGACGTTACCATCCGGCTGAACGGCTCAGCGCTGCCGTCCACAACAAGCGCGCTCAACGACTGGTACATCGGCGGACTAACGGAGAAGGGCAATGAACTGTACCTGCTCTCTGGCTTCCTGACCCTGCAGACGATGATGTACGACTACTATTTCACGAACGTGCTGGGTATCACGGAACCCACTGCGGCGCTCACATTTACCCCGATGCCCACGCCCAAGTACAAGTCGTACCTCTTTGTCGCCAATGGCGGGCAGCTCGCCCCTCTGATCCTTGTGCTTGGCTTCCTCTACCCAGTGTCACAGCTAACAAAGCGGATTGTGGTGGAGAAGGAGCTGCGCATCCGGGAGGCGATGCTGATCATGGGTCTCTCGGAGGTGATCATGTACCTGGCGTGGCTGATTATATACGCAGTGTGGTACATCGTTGTCGCACTCATCATTGCGATCATCGCGAGGTTCACATACCTGCCGAACAGCAGCTTCGGCTACATGTTCTTCCTGATCCTGTTCTTCGCTTACTCATTGATCTTCCTCTCCGGGCTGATTGCGTCACTGTTCAGCAAGGCGCGCCTCGCAGCACTGCTCTCCCCTCTCATCTACTTTGTGATGGCGATCCCCCTCTTTGCGATGAACAACGCGGGTGGGGCCGCCAAGACGGGCGTGCTGTTTCTGAGCCCCAGCGCGCTCGCCGTAGGGCTGCAGCTGCTCTTCAAGCACGAAAGCACTGATGGGGCGGGGAGTGGGGACCTCACGTATATAGGAGACGAGCCGCAGTTCCTCACTATATTCATCATGTTCTTCGTAGACATGCTCATCTACTTCTTCTTGATGGTGTATCTCGAGCTGGTCGTCCCGAAGGACTGGGGCACAACAAAGCACCCGCTCTTCTGCATCATCGACCCGATCAAGTGGTGTTGCTGCCGCCACGCGCGCGGCAGGGGCCACGACGACGACGATTACCTCGAGGACGGACGTGCCGCTGATGGCGTATTTGAGACGACTGCTAATGACGCAGGCGCCGCCGTACGTGTGGAGGGACTGCGCAAGAAGTTCAAGCGTGGCGGCAAATCCTTCCTTGCGGTCAACAACCTCTACTGGTCGCTGCGCGAAGGCGAGATCTCTGTGCTCCTAGGACACAACGGTGCCGGCAAGTCTACCACAATGAACCTCATGACCGGCATGCTGGCGCCTGACGCTGGCGACTGTATCATCTACAACAAGTCCGTGCGGCATCAGCTGCGGGATGCCCGGCAGGAGATTGGGCTCTGTCCACAGCACAACATCCTGTGGCCGGAACTGACAGTGCGGGAGCACTTGGAGTACTACGCCGCCATCAAGGGCCGCGTCGGGGCCGAACGCGAGCAGGCGGTACAGGATCTGCTGGAGGCAATTGACTTCACGGATAAGGTGCACTATATGTCCAAGGGGCTCTCCGGGGGCCAAAAGCGGAAGCTCTCCGTTGCGGTGGCCTTCGTTGGTGGCAGCCGCCTTGTCTTCCTGGATGAGCCGACGGCTGGCATGGATGTTGGGGCGCGCCGCCACACGTGGGGGCTGCTGAAGGAGATGGCGAAGCGGCACACCATCCTGCTGACAACGCACTTCATGGATGAGGCCGACCTGCTGGGCAGCACAGTAGCAATCATGAGTCAAGGGCAGCTGCAGTGCTCCGGATCGAGCATGTTCCTCAAATCACGCTTGGGGGTCGGGTTTGTGCTGACCATGTCGGTCGTCGCACACGTTGAGCGAGGCCCGATTGAGGAAGTGGTGCGCGGACACGTGCCCGGGGCGGAGCCTGCGAGTAGCGGCGCTGGTGAGCTCTCGTATCGACTCCCCATGGAAGCCAAGGGCACCTTCCCAGCTCTGCTCACAGCGGTCGAGGACGGCATCCCAAAGCTCGGTATCAGTGCGTATTCTCTCTCCGCCACCACACTGGAGGAGGTGTTCCTGCGCATTGCGGAGGGAGACCAGACGGAGGAGAAGCGCTCGGCCGTTGATTCGAATACGACGAGCGCGGTGTGGAATGTGGCGTTGATGGACGAGGGCTGGGGCCTGCGCTTTACGCAGTTTCGGGCAATGATCATTAAGCGCTTCTGGAACGCCCTACGCGACCACCGAACGCAGTTCTTTCAGATTGTGTGCCCTGTCCTTTGCGTGCTGCTCGCCATGCTGCTCATGCTTGTTAAGTTTTGGCAGCACCCCGCCCTAACCCTGAGCAGCAGCGTGTACACAGACACCGTGGATATCCCGGTTGCAGCATGTGACACGTACTTCAATCTCAGTCACCCCATTTCTCCAAATGCAGACACCGTTGTGTGGGATGACATCAGCGACGGTGCCGCCTTCTCATCGAAGCTGCTCTCCACAATCCTGACACAGAAGATGGGCCGCTACGGCGGGATTCTCTGCTGCGGCGTCAGCGTGGGCGCCGCGGCGCACAGCGGACTGTTTTATAATACGACGGGCGTGCATGAGATTGCGGTTGGCACCGCCAATTACTACGGCGCCCGCCTGCAGAGACTCCGGGGCGGCACGGCGCCCACGATGATCACGCAGGTGGAGGGTCTACCCCCCACGGAGCAGCAGAAGGAGGTAGGTGATTCACTGTACGCGATGATGATCGCGGTGATTATCATGATCCCCTTCTCGTTCATTCCCTCCACATTCGTTGGCTGGGTTGTGAAGGAGCAGGAGTGCAAAGCGCGGCACTTGCAGAACGTTTCCGGCCTGAGCTTCTACGTGTACTGGGTCTCCAACTTTGTGTTCGACTTTGCGTGCTACGTGATCACCATATTCCTGGTGATCGCCGTGTTTGGCATCTTCCAGCGCGAGGAGTACATAGCGAGCGAGAACATTGGCGCTACGATTGTGCTCTTTCTGCTCTATGGCATCTCCGGCATTTGGATGGCCTATGCGGCCAGCTTCTTCTTCACTGACCACTCCACTGCTCAGAGTATTGTCATGCTCCTCAACTTCATCGTTGGCTTCCTGCTTGTGCTCGGCATCGGCGCACTTCAGATGATCTCGTCCACGCAGAAGGTAGCAAAGGTACTGCGGTGGATTTTCCGCATTGTGCCGAGTTACTGTGTCGGTGAGGGCATCTCGAACCTTTCGCAGTTGCCAGCATTGAAGGCATTCGGGCTTGACAAGAGCGCCTGGTCCATGAACGAAGGAATTGGCTGGGTGTGCGTATACATGGGGATTGAAATACCGGTGTTGGTCTTTATCACACTTTTCATCGACCACCCTGGCCGGCGGCAGCGCAGCCAGCGCCTCCTTCACAACCCGGACGCCGCACCAGAGGAAGTCGAGGATGCCGACTCTGACGTCACACGTGAGCGCGAGGAGGTGGAGAACTCCGCGGAGCGGCAGTCCGACCTGGTCCGTGTGCGGGCGCTGCGCAAGCAGTATGCTAACGGCAAGGTCGCAGTTCGCAACGTCACCTTTGGTGTGAAGCCCGGGGAAGTGTTTGGGTTCCTTGGCACTAACGGCGCTGGCAAGACCACCACCATATCAATCCTGTGCCAAGAATTCTACCCAATCAGCGGTCACGCGTCCATCTGCGGGTACGACATTGTGAAGGATAGTACCAAGGCGCTGCGATGCATCGGCTACTGTCCACAGTTCGACGCGTGTATTGACCTGCTTACAGTGGAGGAGCACCTGTACCTGTACGCTGGTGTTCGCGGGATCACAGCCGCCACCCGCGCCGCTGTGGTGGAGGGTCTGATGTCTCTGTGCGAGCTCACCAATTATCGCAAGACCAAGTCCCACGAGCTGAGTGGCGGCAACCGCCGCAAGCTCTCCGTGGCCGTGTCGCTGATTGGTGGGCCCAGCGTCGTGTTTCTGGATGAGCCCTCGGCTGGCATGGACCCTATCACACGCCGCGGGCTGTGGACGGCAATCGAAGCTGTCGCAGACAATTGCTCTGTTGTGCTCACGACACACCATCTCGAGGAGGTTGAGGCGCTTGCACACCGTGTTGCGATCATGGTGGATGGAACACTGCGGTGCATTGGTGACAAGACACACCTGAAGCAAAAGTTCGGTACAGGCTTTGAAGTGAACGTGCGTGTTCGCGATGAGTCGTGCATAGAATCGGCCAAGTCCTACTTCACCCACACGTTTCCCGGCAGTACGCTCTCTGAGGTGCAGTCCACACGCTTATCATACGCGCTGACGGGAAGTGAAAAACTGTCGAGGGTGTTTACGCTACTCGAAGAGGGGAAGGAGGGCGCTGGCTTCATTGACTACTCGGTCTCACAGACCTCGATTGAGCAGGTGTTCCTGCGCATCAGCGAGGAGGCCGAACTGGCTCAAGAGAAGGAGGAGCGCCGCAAAGCCGAAGAGGAGCAGCACAAGGAGTGCTGTAGCTGCATGTGCTGCTAGCTGAATCTTGGTGGAGTTTTGCCTCACCTGTTGCGTACCAAGCCGGAATAGTAACTAAATAATTTCGGTCGTCTTGATTGTTATTGTAAATGGAAATCTGTTTCTGTTTTCCCTTTTTTTGTTGTTATTGCACTTACTACTGCTTCCATTAACCTTGTCGTCTCATTTTTGCTTATCAGTTCTACTTGCTCGCTGATTTAGTGCTGTGCTTGTGTCCAGGGTAAGGTCAAGCTCGTGACGGTGAGGAGTGGATAGTTTTCATTTAAGAGAGGAGATCAAGTATTATACAATGGAAACCATTTTTTTCTCTTTTTTTTAAGTAAAGTTCGTTGTGAGTATTTACAACAACTCTTTCACTTATGACAGCGATTTGTGTATCCCGTCCCACCCTATCCCACTCCACAGTTTGCACTAACATATTTTGATCTCCCTCTACCCCTCCCCATCTCCCTTTTCCACGTTTATGTATGCTGAGGTATTTGTAATAGTAGCTGCTTCCTACTACTGCCTTTTGGAAGCAGCACGCGTGTGCACGCCATGTAAAATGCAGATTCGCCGAACTTTCGATAACGGCGGCGTATAAGGACATTTTTTTGACGGTTTACCCACTTTTACTTCCATTCAACAGCACAAAGCGCCGCGTCATCAACTATATCGGCGCTGTAAGCAGTTCACGACGCACATATATATCTGAGTTTGCGAATGGTACAGCGGAAAGTGAAGACAACACATGTATCTCTTCCGCTTCTGTGCTGCTACAACTGCCTCCCACTTCTCTTTTACAATTCTCTCTCTTCCACTTTGCGCTTCTGTAGGAGCACTCACACAGTGGCCGCTGGCTGTTCACATCGACTGATCACGTATATTACTAGTGGGGAGGAGCTACCGTGTGTGTGTGTGCTTGTTGAAAGAGTATTTCTTCTATTGAGTGCATGTCGCACCCGCCTCGTCGTGTGGCACCACTCCCATTAGAGATCACATCGCAACTATTCGTGCGAGGGGCTTCTGCAAGAGGGTATGCGGTTGCTGATGGTGATGGCGTGGCCATCCGTGAGTGCAATGCACAGTCTGACACACCATTGTCTGCATTGTTGCTGAGGGCCGACACGAGTCACCGGAGTGTGTTGCAAAGGGACTGTCACGATGACAATCCGTCTAGCAGCCGGTACGCAGTTCTCGTTGTAGACGGCCCAGCATTTTACGGTAGCGGTGAAGATGTTGCGTCTCGGGAACGGGCC
>JAODGE020014101.1:0-19865 GCA_027574965.2 Ecitophya simulans | reverse complement strand
GGAGTTCAGTACTGCTGCTAACGGCCACTTCGGCTCTGGCTGGGCGTGGCTGGTGAAGGACACGGCAAGCGGCAAGCTGAAGGTGTACCAGTCGCACGACGCCGGCTGCCCGCTGACGGAGGCTGGCCTGAAGCCTATCCTCACTTGTGATGTGTGGGAGCACGCCTACTACATTGATTACAAGAACGACCGCGCTGCCTACGTGAACGCGTGGTGGAACCTGATCAACTGGAAGCATGCGGAGTCCCAACTTTAGGAGATACATAACAGTACAGATAATAGCAATAAACCACAAGTAGCTCGTTGAGCTACAAGCGTTATTGAGTGTTGAATTTGCTGAATGATGCAACGCCTCTTTACGATATGGTGCGTTTCACGTGCTTCCCCTTCACTTATATATGTTTTTTTCTCTCCTTCTTTGTGCGTGTGTCTGTGTGTATCGGCATAACGGAGCACTCATCGTTCCATTTCCTTTTGGACTAAAGGCACACCTCCACACGCAACGGTTCCAGAATGCACATTTCATGACGGAGGTGCACACGAGCTGTCAAGATGCGATGCGTTTCTTCTCTTCACTTTTTTTTTAGAATCTTTTGTTTCCTAGTCAGCAGATGACCATTCCGAAGTAAGTAATAATAAAAATAAGAGTTGAGAGTATGTGTGTGAGAGAAAATAGGTGTGTCTATAAAAGATGAGTGAACTGCACGTTTCAACACGGAGCGAGGAGGGATGGTTTCACGTTTTTTTAGTGTGAACGTTAGCGACTTACATTTTGTTTATATATAGACGGATATATACTGATAATTTTATTACTACGACCGCTGAATCACTACAGAAATGTATTGAAGAGTGCAGGAGAAAATAAAACACTACAAAAAAACTGAAATCCACAGCATCAGCAATTTTCTCTCCGGATCATTCAGGATATGAAGTGAAGCCATCAATGTTTTTTTTTTAAGTGCCAAAAGAGGCTACAAAGGGAAAAAAAGAACGAGTATCACTTATGTGTATCTGTGTGTGTGTGTTGTGTACGATTGGAGTTGTTACGTCGGTCTACATCAGGTACGCCACCTATGTGGCAGCGTGTGCTGTAGGCACGTCAACGTAGCATGGCTGTTGTGTGTGTGTTTCCCCCTTTCTCTATCAGCGTTTTTGTTTGTTCTCTTTACTTTCTGTTCTTTTTTTTAAGTCATTTCGGTTCAGTTGGGTGCATCGCTTATTTTTCTATTTTCAATCTCATATACGCGGCGATTGATGCGAACGAATTATAAGCATTCTCACCTCTCTCTTGTTCCAGACTGAGGCAGCATAGCACGCGTTGGGGGTAGCAGTAATGTTACCTGCATTCCTGAGTGTCCCTACCTGCAATTCTTCACCTCTTTCCATCTAACCCTCGAGCTTATCAAATCTGTCCATGACATTACCCAGCGCTACTCGCCTCCTCACTACACTCTTTACTACTGGTATTGCTTTTCTTGCTGTACGCATAGCTATTCGGGACCCAGCTACTGCTAACCGTATTCTCACAAGTTGATTTACATATATATATATATATATAGTTGACTCCCAAAGTGCACAGCTAGGCTGCACAGAAAAGGAGTTTCATTCGTAACTGAAGAAAAGGTACAGTATATTTACGACGCAAAGAAACGAAAACGTCACACTCGTACGGCTCTGTTTATAGTCACACGTGCTATTTTTAAGTTCTTTTTATTGATTGCTATTACTATTATTATCTTTCTTCGCTTAGTTATTGCGGCCAAGCGTGCTTCCGCTGTTACGTTCGTTAGCAGTACGTCATTTTCTTTTTTTTCCCTTTCGTATTGCATTGAATCTCCATTTCATCCAGTGCCGTTCAAATAGCTGCTTTGTTTTCAACCTTCAGTGCTGAATCCTCTTCATTGCTGAGGATTTATAAGAGGATTCGTTTCATATAGTTTTTCTACAACAACAATTTGGTACGTACATATATCGCATTCTAGGATTGGGTGTCAACTCCTTCTCGCCACTACAGCGTACTATTATAAATTAAATTATCAGTGACCCGTCACACTTTACTGTTTTAATTTCGTTTTCAATCTTTTTGGTTACTATTAGCGTTTTTTTCCACGCAAATCTGTGTACGTGCTTGTGAAGATTTGCACGTACTATTTAGTTCACCCGTCATCCCTCACCCCCCTCCGTTACTTTTGTCCACATTTGCGACTGTATCTGAGAGGAAGTATTTACGGTATCACTCAAGTTCAAGCACTGGAGTGATGGGAGTTGGAGCTTCAAGCGGGATGCGTTCAAAGGACCTTTCCCAAGCTGGGAATACAAATGCAAGCATGACAAAGAAACCCTGTGACGCCACCGCTCCCAATGCTCCCCAGACCAGTGTGGCGGCGCTGAACCCGAACGATGCGGAGTCGCCAATACCACTTGGCGGGACATCCGACACGACAGCGAACAACCTGTACGCGACGCTGAATGACATCTTTGGGCCGGAGGGCTCAACGGCACGTTATATAAAGCGCAGAGTAATCGGCAAGGGAGCCTTTGGTGAGGCACACATCGTCGAATGCAACAGTCTCTACTCTCCCTCTGAGCACGCTAGGAGTGAGGCGCAGTTTCTCAGTAATCACTTGTCACACAAGACGATCCCGAAGGGCCTCTACGTGGCCAAAATCATGGATCTCCGTGGTATGCAGCAGGAGAGTCGGTGCTACACGCAGACAGAGATCATGTGTCTTGCACACACAAACCATTTTGGTATCATCAAGTACTACGAACACTTCGTACTCGACAGCGATGACGAGACGATGGTCATCATCACAGAGCTGGCAGATCATGGGGACCTGAACCATAATTTAAACCGTGGTGGCGTCAAGTCCTCCACGGACGCTAATGCAGTGCCATCCCTGCGCCTCACAGAGCGCGAGGCAGGCACATACTTTGTTCAAGTGCTCATGGCGCTTTACCACATACACTCCCGGCGCATGATTCACCGTGACATCAAGAGTGCGAATCTGCTGCTCACTTCGCGCGGGTTCATTAAGCTCGGGGACTTTGGGTTTTCGCAAAAGTACGAGAGCACCGTCAGTAGTGAGACTATCGCTGGCACATTCCTCGGAACCCCTTACTACCTCTCCCCTGAGATGTGGAAGGCCACCCGGTATGGAAAGAAGGCGGACGTCTGGGCTGCTGGCGTCGTCCTGTATGAGATGCTCACTGGTGGGAAGCGCCCGTTTGACGGCGACTGCCTCCCTAAACTGCGCGATGTGATCTTGTCTAAAGAGGTCGCTCTACCGGAGGCACCACCGACAAGCGAGACCGCCGCGCAAGAACCCATCTCTGCGGAGATGTGGGAGTTCCTGTTGCTGATGCTTCAGAAAGATCCCAGCCTTCGGCTCAGTGCGGAGGAGCTTCTGCGCACGCCCATCATGCAGCACTACCTTGCCGTGTTCGAGAAGCATGTACAGATGCTCTTTGACCAGGACGACGCCGCTCTTGCAGCAAACCCCGGCACGGAGCGTCTCGCGCTCAACTTCCCCGATGACGCCGACAGGGCGCTTGTACTCCAAGGAATTAGCGACGCAAAGGCCGCCATAGAGAAGGAGATACAGAAGGACATCAACGGGAGCGCCGCTCCACGCTACGAGGGCGTCATCTACAAGGACAGTCACAACGGCGTATGGAAGGAACGGTACCTCAGCCTGGAGGACAACGTGCTCACTATAAGTCTCGCGAAGGGTAAGGAGGCTGTCGGTGGCGGTGAGCGCAGTAAGAAGGTGCCGCTGAACATGGTAAAGTCTGTGAACCCCTGCGAAGTGGAGACGGCCCATGTGCGGGTGTCCGCGGCGGCAGTACATTCTACACACGCTTTTGGTAATCCCGCTGTATCAGCTACTGAAGCGATGAGTAGTGGCGCTCCCGCTGCGGGAGGTGCTAAGGGGCAGTTTAAGCCCCCTTACGCCTTCGCGATCGCCATGGAGAGTTCGAACTCCATCGTCTTTGGGGTAGCGGACTCGCAGGAACTGGACAACTGGATGAGTACGCTCATGCGGGCACTTAATATAGACTAGTGGATGGCTCTATGGCCCCGCACGTTTTTTTCCCTTTCCACAAGTACGCAAAGGAATATAGCATAAGAGGCTTTATTTCTGTATGGACTCCCGTATGTATGTGAGTGTTCGTTTGTGCCTTTTCCCTTTTGTGCTTCTTTTTCCTCACCCTTAGTTCCTTGTTGACAATACGTTTGTGTCAAACTATAGTTTTGTATTCCTGTATACATTATCTTACTCATCGGTTGATTATACAATGAGTTTATTCCTACAATTTTCTTTAATCGGGTAAAAAAAGGGAATCAAACCTGCGTATTTTTGAACGTCAAGTTATTGAGGAAGCGTGTATACACAATAAATATAAATATGTACATGTTTTTAGTGGTACTTTTGTGTATGAGCGTACTGCCTTTTTTTGGAGGATGTGTTGAAACCGCAGATCGGTGTGTGTATGAATGTGTGTACACGTGCAGTGCTGGAGAAAAAAAAAATGTCTACATAAGTGGGGACTTGGGGGAAAGCAGTGGGAGAGAGAGGAGTGGTGGTGTTATTATTTGACTTCTAATATTACTGTCTCTTCTGAGTTCCTTTATTTACACAAGCAGAAAGGGGAGCTTTTTTTTTTTAAGCTGTGGGGCTTGTATCTGGTTTTATCTTTTTGCTCTGGTCAATATATACTCAGGTAACGGAGAACACGTGCACATAAGTTCCCCCCCCTCCCGGCATCGATGTCCCTTCTCTAACACTAGGGCGTCTTGGTGGTGGTGGCCGATTGGGGGAAGACAAGTAGGAGACACATATGTGCATGTACCTACGTGCATGTATCTCTGGAGTTTTCGAGATATTCTCCCAGTCTCACCGACTCTCTTCACAATCCTCACCATGCAGCGACGGAGTGCCCGTCATAAATGATTATGTTATCCCTCACGGTAGCTGGGAACTATGTATGTGATTCCATCGCCGTATTTGCTCTTCGTATTTGCTCCGTCTGTGATCTGGCTGGCTGTCAATTTTAAAATTCCACGTCTCCACCTGCTCTTGCACTTTTTTTGTTCATTACACAGAAGCTGAGTGTGCTACGTTTGCTGCTTCTTTTCGTTGATCTCTTATGTATAGTGCAGGGATGATTAATTTCTATTCCGATAGAGAGGCGTAGATTCCACAGAGTGAATATATATATATATATATATATATATATATAGAAACTGCTCTGTGCATCTACGTGGCAACGAAGTGTTACTATCCCGGGGACACTGAGGGATGGTTTCTGTTGCAGCGTGTTTTCAGTGTGTGTGTGTTTTTTTTGCTGTTATTATTGACGTGGCGGTGGTTGTGGTGCTCAATAATGGCACTGCACGATGTATTCCAATGCGATATCAATGGAGGCTCTCTCACTGCAAAAAGAAGATGGTGGCTATGTACTATCACATGTGTATGTGTTTCTTTTATTTATGTGCGTCTACGCGGCATGAAAAGTCACTTTTGTGTTGCGTGGGCTTCACCGTAAAGGTATTTGCCCCACCATCAAACGCGCAGTTCAAACTGTTAACGAGGTCCATGGACTGTGTGAGCTTAGCAACCACCAACTAGTTTCAGGCATTTCTTCTCCCCCCTCCCGTTCTCCTGTGCACGTTGTTTGTGCTCCAGAGACAGTGCGGTACGTGTTCGTGGTGAGCTGTGCTTGTTGAGAGATGTGTGTGTGTGCTAATATTCCATTCCTTTTATGCCTACTTGAGTGTATGTCAATCGGATGGAAATGAGGAAGGGGAAAATAAATGACTGCTGTGAGGGGTGAGGAAAAGGTGTGTTTAAGGAAGTACGCTAATTCATGTTAGCCCTACGTGCGAGTTGTCTTCGCTGCTGGCTTTCACCATGGTTTGTCATAACAGTACTGGCAGCAGCATATTACTTAATTATGTATGCGTACCCCTCAACACGTGACCTTCCCTGTTCACTCCTTCTCACATACATTTAATGGCACAGAGAGAGGAAGGAAGGGCAGCCTGCTATCCCTGATTATTATTATTTTGTTCTTCACGCCAACCTTTGTTTGCTTGTTTGCCGGGCGTTATCACCAGTTCAGGAAACAGACAAGTATCCTGGAGCACGTAGGCACCCCCTCTTTCTCCCACTCTTCCTTCTGTTTGTGTTTACTCTACCACATCTCGGACATCACCGTCATCATCATATCGTAGCGCTAGGATGAGCAAAACACAGAAAGCTGCTGGCGACGTGACGTACTCTAGGGGAGACCAATCGCTCTGGGACGATCGGGAGCTCATACGGCTTTGGAATGCTCAACTGGAGCAGCAACAGAGCGACGCCCCCTCTGAGAGTGCAGCGGCGTCATCAGCCGACCGCTCCTCCAATGCCTCCCATAATGCGTATAGTAGCGTGACATCAGGCGAGGAAGCTAGCGAACCTGCAGACTCTGCATCCATGCCACCCATCGCACCTGCACCCCAGGTGAAGAACAAGGTGGGAGATGGAACTCTCTCCATGTGCCATCTTCCACCGTCAGTGCGGGCACTCGTGCAGTGTTTTTATTTGGCTGGATTCGAGGCTGGGAAGTACGCTGCCAAGCATCCCCATGCCGAGGATGGTAAGACGAAGAAGAGGACGAGAGCACAGCGTGAATGAGTGGCGTGGCTGACAGTATTCAGATATATACAGCTTTGAAAGTACACGTGGACGGATACTGTGCGGCAATTTTGGAAGTACAAACAGCAAACACACTTTTTCAAAACATCAAGAACTATTTAAACAACATAAAGACAGGAAGGAACGGATGCATTGCCTTGAAACCACTCCGTCTGTGTGTATGTGTTTATTGTGAGAGTGGAATGGAATGCTGTCTCGCGATGGAGTTTACTGATGTGCTTCACGCCCTTTGTTACTGCTATTACTACAGAGTTTTGTTGGTCCTGGATGTACTCCCCCCCCTCTTCCTCTTCCTCTTCCCTTTCCAAAACTGGCGATGGTGGCTGGCGAATGCCGATCTAGAAACTCTCATTGTTTATTGTAGACTATAGTAGAAAAATATTCTTTTTTAAGGAAATACAACCAGCAGCGCAAGTGTTCTACTGAGCTCGATGAGGGGCAATCGACTCGTGAGAGGGGGCGACCCCATGAAGACGCGCTCACAGAAGCGCAAGGAGAAGAAGGAGAGGGTGTCGCACAGTAAGCGTGCAATCCGGTTAAAAAAGCGTCTCGGACGTTTGGCTGCTAAGAACTTTGCACAACAGGGCGATACACACATGACTGCTCTCATGGAGTCGTACATTCTTCGTCGGAAGGCTGAGCGTGCCGCTGAACGCGAAAAGCAGAATGAAAAAGACGCGCAACATGCTGGGTTCGAGCAGGGAGAATTCGATGGATCAGTGAGTGGCCCACATAGTGACCATAGTGACGAGGAAACCGCACACCACCTCCCTCAGCGCCGTGGCCATGCCCACTCTCAGCGAGCGAATACAGATGTGAGGGCTTCTAGAGCGCCAAGCCGCACGCCGGCCAAGGGAAGCAGCAAAGGCACTGCCCGTGGCGAGAATAGGGGAGGTGCTGATACCCTTCAGCACCAGAGTGGCCAGCACACTCAGCCACAGAGGTCAAAGAAGGTGGTCACACGATCACTCTACTAGATCACTGCGGAGGAGCTACCAGTACTGTCGTCGATAAAGAGGGTGTACGTGCCGCTTCTGCGCGCTTGTAGCTACCGCTGTGCTGTACCAGCTACCAGCGAACCGACGACACACCCTCTTCTTTTTCCTCCGCACTGACCTTGTGCATCTGTGACTGCGAGGGCGTAATCATTAAAGCTAACATAATAGCTTCACGTTTAATGCTTCTTCATCTTTCCATTCAGCGGTGCGTGCTTTAGCCCAGCGCCCCCCCCTCCCCCTTTGGTCTTACAGGGCAGCTGCTTATTACCATATCCTGTCCCAGCGAGTCTCTCGTTCTCACATTTAAATCAATTCACCAATGCGAAAACAATTGTTTTTTGAAATGCAATCGATGCTCCTTTCGCCTCTTTCCTTTATTCATTCTTCATCTCTTTGCTGTGCTCACGCATCTATTTACACACTCCATTTCCCCTCCCCCTTCTTCTCTGTGCACCAGAGCACAGCATCGGCTAATTCTACCGCTAACTTTATGCAGCAGCGCGTACTGGTGGGATCATATACGACACGTGAGCACCACCACTATGACGAGTAGAGGGGAGCAGTTCTGTGGACTGCCTGTGCACAACCTAAAGGAGGTCCTTGCGTCCCTTCCGCTCTCTCCCCAGTTCTCACTCGATAAGGTTTCTGACAAATGGCGCTGTGTGCTGGCACCGAACGTTGGTGGGTCTCTCGGCAATCCCCAAAAGAGCACGCAGATGGAGGAGGATACGTTGCGCTTCCTCGCCTCTGGCATACCCATCTATACTAGTACCCGCAACGCCGCTGAGGCACACGCGACGTGCGGCAATGACGCGCTTGCCTTTGTGACAAATGAGAAGTGGAACAGATTCCCGAAGCCGCAGATCGCTGTATGCATGGGCTGGGGAGCTGCCGGGAGTGTTCTGGAGACGTCTGAGTTCCACAAGTTGATTGGCGCCTTTGACGAGGTGTTTCACCACAAAGAGGGCATCGCTGTGCCTATGACGGCCGAGGAGAAGGCAGCTGCACTTGCAAAGGAGACAGACCCGAGTGAGGCGGCAACGGAGTCTCCTGAGCGCGACGGCGGTACTGCAGGTAGTGATGAAGACACGGAGGAGATCCTAGAACTTCAGCTGTTCCACCGCGAGTCGGAAGAGTGCCCCAACCTCCCGGTTATTGGGGGCAAGTTGCGGTGGCCCTCCTTCCTCGAGGACGCCATGGTCGTGTGTGACGTGGCCACGAACCTCTCGCAGCGTGGATACAAGCGGTGGTGGCACCTCCACGATGGCGGCGAGTTCATCATGCAGGCCGCGCTGCCACTGCTGGAGCAGACGCAGCCCAGCGAAGTCGTTACTGCGGATAGTGGAGGTGGCGCGGGGGCCGCTGCGAAGGTGTACCTGTACGGGCCGAAGGGCAGCTATGACTGGTTCCTTCACGACGACGAAGCGATCATGAGTGGAAAGGTCACGGTGATGGACCTCTTTGACACGCCAAATGACGCTTTGCCAATTGACGGGTCGTTACTGCCCATCCTGACAGTGGCTGTGCTGACTGCCGGTGGGTGCCCGCTAGTAGTGCCACCGAACCTTCCCACAATGGCCCTCACGCTGCAGGACTGTGTGGTGGTGGAGCAGCGCCGCTTGTCGAATCTCTGGCTTGACGACGTCTCCTACTTCCTCAAGAGATGCGCAAGGTGGACGACAAACCCGTTGCTCTATGACTACATTGAGAATGATTTGCAGGACGAGTCTTATGTAGCAGGACAGCTCATACCAACTCTCTTGCACATGTTCAATCACTACAACGGTGTGAGTTCAGCCTATTCAGCCGGTATCGGACAAAGGGCGGCGGCATCGCTGTTTGCGATTGCGTCAAATAAGATGCACTACGCTCTCTCTGAGTCATCGCGGCGCTCCTTACTGAACGTCATCACTAGCGAAAACGCTGAGATGGCTGCAGTCCTCGGTGGTTCGTACAGTCTGTCGTTGTGCGACAAGCAACGGACACAGTCGCTCTCAAGCTACCTTGAAAGGAGTTATTGGGACGTTAAGGCCAACTGGCCAAAGGCCGGTTGCGTGCTTCGTGTTCCACAGCTGGTTCCCATCACTTTGCAGTCTGCGGTGATCCTCGAAAGTGACACGTGGTATGTCCCCGTCGTCTACTCTGGCTCATGCCCGGTGTATGGGACAGAGAAAACCTCAGTGGAAGATACAGCGTCGGAATACTTTGATATGCACAGTGTTGCGAACAGAAAAAAGGAGTTGCTCACGTACCTGCGAAGCAGCAAGGACGAGAAGGACGATGCACTGGACGACCTTTTTTGAGTGACAAGCGGATACCATTGGTTTTATTATCTTTAGTTTCTGTACCGCTTTTTGTGGTTGTCGTTACTTCTTCTTGTCGCGCACTAGGCTTAATGAGCCGTTGTACTGTGTTGTTTCACAACTAATAACTCTCTCCTTAAAAAGAGGTAATATGTGAGATGGAGTGCCTTCACTATGTTCCTGTCATTTTGCATTGCCTTTTGTATATGTGATCACAGGCGCATATATATATATATATATATATATGCCATTTTGCTACGCAGAGAAACTATGTTACTCCAGTCTCTTTTTTTTATCAGTGTGCTTGTGCGTCGCTCTGTGTCATTGCTCTTTCATCACCTCAGCGTTACACCTTTGCCCCTACACGTATTATTTTTTTCTCTTTCTTTTTGTACTTGTCGTCTATTTCATTTCTCCGTATGATAGGTGTGAGAGGGAGGCGCGGTACATATATATATGTGCTGTCCTGTTATCCGATTAGAGAAACTAGAGAAGTTTCCTCCCCTTTTTTACACTCTCACCATACATCTTGCTCTCCGTTGAAGAACAATGTCGGTTCCGCTGATCGAGCTGGCTCAGAGAGAGTATACCTATCTCCTTGACAATGAGCTGCAACAGAGGCGCGAGGCAGAGGCACGCCAGAGAGCTTTGCCACCCTCGTTTGACTTTGAGAATGGCGAGGAGGTGGCAGTGGCCCCTGTGCATGTGGTGGAGCTGAGTATAGAAGACAGACGGCGGCATGGTGTGGTGGATGTTGATACCACGCGTGGTGATTTTGTGGCAAACCTTGGCATCTCGCACGAGGATACGTGCGACCCTGTCACGGGACACAGCGTGTTGGAGGTGAAGGAGTCAGTGCGTTCGTACTACGGTGACCCAGAGGACGAGGCGTACAGGGCACTGCGCTATAGCCTCACGCACGCCTCCGAGGATGATGTGTGGGTGAAAAGTTCCGCGTTTCTCGGCGATGGGGTCTTACTAGATCGTGATCGACAGAGGCAGTGGGATGATCGCCGCGGTGGTGGAGGAATGGCGCGGTTCAGTGCTGCCCCACTCGCTGTGAACCCAGTCGGCAGCTGCAAGGTCAGCATGATGTCAGCGTTTCGTACTGCACAGCTCTCTCCGTTCGATGTGTGAGGAGCTTGATCCCAAGTTGCGCGCCGTATTGTACATTTATGGATTGTCTCGGTGCTGTATACCTCTTTTTTCTTCTTTCTCTCTGACACGCATACATATGCACATGCAAAGAGACGCACACATGATTGTCATTACCATGTAAAGTGTTTTATACAACACAAATTGGCTATGTAGCCTCCGATTATATTACTGCTTGCTTACACAGACAACAAGAAGTTCACATCACGTAAACCAGTAGATAGGTCTCATACTGACTTCTAGAGCGTCTGCTTCTCCACTGGCGATTTGCTTTCATCTCAATCGTCAAAGTTATGCCGTCTTTTGTTGTCGGCGTTGCTGCTGCTGTTGCGTTCTTTACTATTCTCTTTTGCTCGTTCGCATCCCCTCGTCTTCAATCTTTTTATCCTTCTCATGCCAGTATAGTGCACTTTGATAGAGTGGTTCCCTGGAGAACGATGCTGCGTCGGCACTGTGTTAGGACTGCTGCATGTGCAGGTGTGACCTTCACAAGCGCTGTCGCTGGGGCTACCCTCCGCTCGTATCACATGCCCGGGTGGAAAACTCAGTCCAGCACAAAGGACACGCGCTCGCGCCAGCAACGCGAGGCTGATAGAAAGATACGACAAATCGAGAAGCTACCAAGGCCAGAGGCACTGCACGACTTTCAGTACCCTTACGAGAAAACTGTACTCAGCGACTACATGTTTCAGTACCCGGTTTATGAGAACGAATTGGACACCCCGCACTTGTTCAACCTCACCCCGCCCCCGGACTTCTTTCTGTACTGGAACGTGATGGACTTTGAGCGAACTGCCTACCCACCGGTCCCGGAGCTGGACCACCGCCTCCTAGTTCCCTCTGCTAGCTCTCCACACTGGCAAGAGCACCGGATACGCCTGAGTAAGTACCTGCAGAAGCATGAGGTCTCTCCTAATTACATTCCACAGAACCACGCTAATGTGAATCTCTCAGTGGTCTTCCCTGGTAAGTACCGCACGCGCGCCGTGCTGGACGAGGAGACAGGGAAGGCGCCCGTCGACAGTCCCGAAACGTGCCTTCGCAAGAGGAACTTCTGGTTCACTGCACACTGCGGCAACTATGTGGAGCTGGCTGATCTGCAGCAGCCCCCTGCGGTTTTCTTCCTGGAGGATGACAGTGTCACGGCCGAGGCAGAGCCGTTTTACACACTCATGATCATCTCGCCGGACTACCCGTTCAGGGTCCCATCCTACGTGGACAGGAGTCGCCCTGATGACGGTTTCTTTCTCCACTACATGGTCGCCAATCTCCCAGGTGGCCGTCGCGCTGGGCCAGCTGAGGGTAGTGTTGTCGACGGCACTGTCGTCACTGGTGGCCTGGAGGGCTTCAGCAAGCAAGGAGATGTGGTGATCCCTTATGTGCCCCCACTGCCTACGGAGGACGCCGGCACTGCGCGCTACATCTGCGTGCTGCTGAAGCAAGCCGCCAAGGTTCCTGTCACCCCGCTCTCAGCAGAGGCAGAGGAGGCGCACTTCCCGTTGGTGGCCCGCAGTCAGTTCTGCCTGCACGACCCCGCCAGGGAGGGTGACGAGCAGCCGGCGTGCCTTGCCTCCCTGCGCGCTGTTGAACGTGTAGTACCGAAGGAGGCCTCTGCAGTCACGTTCTTCCAAACCAAGTGGGACATACAGGTGCAGGAGTTCTATGAGCGCGTGAACCTCCCCGAGCCCGCGGCCCCAGTCGACGAGGAAATCGAGGCGTTACTAGAGTTCCATGTACACAGGCCAGAGGAGCTGCGTGTGCGGGCGCGCCACCGCGCGGATGGGTCGACGAACATGGGCGACGACCCCAACTTCTGGGGCCAGATGACCCCCACGCGCACGATGGACGGCAGCATGCAGTCGTTATGGTCGCGGCGCACGGCGGTGGGCTCAAATGGGGTACCTGTTGTCTATCCGCACTAGTTGCCACCAATAAACACGGCAGCGTACATTTAGTGCGCCGTGTGTGCGTGTGGTGTCTGTCCAGGAGTCTCTCTACGGAGTGCAAACGAGGCGAAGAGCACCTGCATTTTCCTTTTGTCATTCCCTGTCTTTTTGTGTGTGTGTGAGAACAGTTGCTTGTGGGAGAGATGCGCGCTGCTGCTGCCAGTACTCTGATGATGTGGGAATTAGAAGAGCAAACTAGCATTAGCCGGTTTCGTGTGGTGAGTGTTTAAATGGGTTGCGCTAACGCTAACGCAACAACAAACAACAACAAAAAGCAATGCGAAAGCACAATGAAACGTTGTGTGTGTGTGTGTGAAAGAGGGAGCTAGAGAGAAATTGTGACTCTCCTCTTATGTTTCGCTTTTTTAGTAGATCATGAGGTCGCCTTTTTTTTGTCCTTGAACAGAGACAAAGTGTCGCACTGTCATGCAGCTACAGTTTCTCTTGGTCGCCCCTCTTTTGCCCTTTTATCTTCTAACGTGCCTTTTGCTATTGTTATTGCTGCGCTAATGAACGCTACACGTGCGGTATAGTACGCTTTAACATCTGAAAAACAACAACAAAAAGGGAAGCGAGCGCTCATCATTTTTTGTTGTAAACATAGGCGACTGGTCACTTCTTCGTAGACCACTCCCCCTCCCCTCCTCTCCCCTTCTGTCTACACAGCGTTCTGACAGTATAGTGAGGCTCGCCAACTTTATCTCATAAAGCACCTATGAGTGCCCTTCTCCCCACTGTTGGACGACGACTGTCAGAGGCGATGGACGGGTTCCGTCGAGGGCCGAGCATCATGGACGAGTTGCCACCACATCCACCTAGCCCATACAAGCCGACGGCACGGAAGTACGCAGAGAGCACAACGCTCCCTATTCTCTTCGCAGCCAAGGCGGCCGCTCCGCTCCGCTTCGACCCTGTACGCCGTCTGAGGGCCGAGGCTGAGCGCAGTGTGGAGGCAGCGATGGCGCGCTCCCCCTCACGGCGTCAGCACGCCTCCCTCCGGAAGTCACGGCCGTCCGTTGCGCGAAGCACGGATGCCGCAGACGCCAGCGTGTGGGCTGATGGCGCGAGCGGTGCGGCGGCAGAAGAGCTAGACGCGGAGACCTTGGCAAAGCAGAAGCGTGAGCGCGAGGTAGATCGTATCATGCGCGAAGCCCTCTTACATGAAGCTGAACGTACACAGGTACTGACAGCGTGGACTGAGCAACGAGACGCATTGATTTCCGCAATAGAATTGGAGTGGACGAGGATCACGATCGCTATACTGCAGCAAACGCAGGAGCTGGTGGCTTCAGAGGTGGCAGCTGGCGAGGTGGAGGCGTTGATGGCAGTGAGAGCGGACAAGGACCGGCGTGCACTGGAGCGTGAGCAACAGATGGTTGCCATTGCGGAAGAGACGACGCAGCGTCGCCGGGCGGCGCGTGACGCGGTGGCACTGGCGGCCCAGTTCGAGGCACTTCTGCCTTTACACGCCGCGGGGTGCGGCGCTATCGCGGCGGAGGAGAGGGAGCACCTCCTCAATGTGCTGGCATGGAATAAACGTAACCGCCCCCTCGGCACACTCGGCGCTGTTGCAACGATGGAGGTTGACCCCCGCATCCAGTACGCTGGCCAGCCTCGCATGAACAAGGTGAAGAAGGGCCGCCATGGGCAGGTGGTGGTGAGTGCGACGGAGCGCCACCTGGGGGAGCTGCGGAAGCCCAACTCGGGGGCGCTTATAGTGATATCCAGTGATGAAGCCGCGGAGGAGGCTCTCTTTGCGAATGAGGGGCGCCGCAGACTGGTTCGACAAAAGGAGCAGGCATACTTAATGCTAAAGCAGCAGCGTGCTGTTCAGGACCTCTGCGAGGCCGAGTCTGAGGTACGTGAGGGCATTTTGTACGCAGAATCTCAGGAGTGGATGCCGCTGCTTCAGCTGGGTGTCGATGGAGTGTATGACGCACACGAGCGCGCCAGAGCACGCAGCGAACGTGAACAGCGTGCGGAAGAAGAGGCGGTAGCAGATGAGAAGATGCGGGAGGAGGTGAGGCAGCGACTGCTGGCACAGCAGCTGACTGAGCCGCCTATGGAGTAGCAGTGTCGTTGGATTTGGGCACATTGCTTTTACAGGTGGCAACGTAGGGAGCCGAATCTCCACCTGTAATGAAGTACTCCTCCCTTCCTATTTGTTTTTGCTGTCGTGTGTCTGTGTCTATGTCTTCCTCCTTTGACTGCTGTGCTATTTATTTATTAAATTTGCTGTGGGATTGTTGCTCCAGTGTAGTGTGTCATTCTGTTCAAATATTAACGTGATAGCACCACCAGCGCCTTCTACTAGTTGCCAGCTTCTTCTTTTTTAAAAATTATTTTTGTACGATGTGTTTCCTGAGAAATTACAGTACAGAAGAATGTACCATACCCACAAATAATGTACACAGATGTTGTTTTTACAGCAACACAAAAACACCTCCGAGCATGCGTTTCTGCAGTGCGCTTGTCGATGATCATCTCTTAGGTTTTTTTTGTTTTGCTGTTCTACTGCGTTATCTAAATAGGTGTACAATGTATCATTGCGCTTGTATTCCTTGTTTTTTCATGTAGATAAATATGATATGCTGAGCTTATTCTCAGTATGTCCACACATATACAGAAACACACACACACACACAGAACTGTCTGGTGTGCATAAACTTCGCGACTGTGATTGTTCATTTACGAATCAAAAAAAAAAGCAAGAAGACCTTTTTGTTAGATCTGTTAAATATGCAGACGGTCATATGATTCTCGTCACTGACGACGACCGAAACGATAAATACAAAAATAGATACTATTCACAGAAAGCAACAATGTGTGTCGGTGCCTCTCCCAGAATTATCACCTACCTCCCATTTTTTTCAAGTAAAGGAGAAGCCAAACACGAAAAGGAGAGAGAAAAACAAAGGAAACAATAGAAAGAAGCTTCGCAATGCCCGGTCTCAAGCTAGATTTTTTGAAGAACCCCGCCCAGCGTATGGCGACTGGGAAGTCGTTGCCACTCAAGCAGGTAGAGGCGATTGTTCTCTATGGGCGCCCTGAGCAGCGCGCCAAGGTGGTGCAGAAGTTGCTGCCTTCCACCTACGGCCTCTCCCTCAACAAGACAACGCACCACGTCCTCATCACACTGCTCGACCACTGCGACAACCTCTCCCGCACACAAATGCTGTACCACGTTCGACGCAAGCTGCGTGACCTCTATGTCTCTTCGGTCGGTAACAGTGTACTGCAACACCTGATTGAGAAGGTGCCGCTGCGCCAGCGTAAGGAGATCGCAGAGACCTTTGTGCTGAACGTGGAGAAGGATGAGTTCAAACTCATGTGTGAACATCCATATGGCAATCACGTTGCGCAGAAACTGATGGAGTATTCGGAATGTGTTGAAGTGCTCGCACCAAACTTTATTCCGTACCTGCGACAGCTCAGCGTGCATGAGTACGGCATGCGTGTCGTTGCCAAGTACATCGACTCCACAGTGGACGGGTGGAGGAAGGTGATGGAGGTGTTCTTCCCTGTAGCTCTCAAGGTGGACAGCGAGGATGAGATTAGTGACAGCGCGTCCGCCGCCATCGACGTTGCGGTGCGCCGTTTCCTCGTATCTCAGTCCGAGTCCATGGTGGTGACCTCCCTGCTGCGCCACCTACTGGTGCCCGCTTGTCTCAAGGATGCCTTCTGCGCGCACTTGTGCGAGTACAGTGAAGAGTACCTCGACCCGCGCAGCGCTGCCATCAATCGACCCAACAGCAAGCGGGACGAGGACGAGGAGGGTGAGGAAGAGTTCGCACTGCCGGACTTTGGCTCTGCGAGCAGCCCAGCCGCCACCAGTGCAATTCCTAAGAAGCGTGCGGGCAGTGCGGCACTTGCGTGTACACATGTCTTTGCCTTTGTGGCTCTCTTTGAACACGGCGATGAGGCGCAGCGGAAGATGTTGTGGGATGCCATTCAGAGCAACCCCAACGTCGTCGCTGCCATTGTAGGTGAGCGTGCCGCGGCGCCGGTAGCGGTGGCCGCCGTACGCTTCTACAGTGCGTGCCGCCAGGCCCTCTACACCGCACTCTTTGTGAGTGCTGACGGTAAGACACCACTGTCAGTTATAGAAGTGGCGGCGGACCCCATACGCACGCTGCTCTTCCGCTGTTTTATTGAAGTCGACTTTGAGGTGGTCACCGCAGCGCACCGCCAGGCGCTGATCAAGGATGCCGTGGCCCTCTCCAAGAGCCCCGTTGCCTCTCCGGTTTTACAGAAGCTGGTCGAGGCTGACAGCACCAGTGCGTGTGCGAATGGAATCTACGCGAAGGTGAAGGGCGACATTGGCGAGCTCGCCCGCCACACCTCTGCGTCATTTCTTGTCCAGTCTTTGCTGCAGTTCGGTGACGCCGCCGTGAGGGAGGCCCTTGTGGCGGACCTCCTCGCAGCCTTTGACGACTTGCATGACGTGCTGTCTTATGCTCAAGGGTCCCGTGTGGTGCAGAAGATGCTCGCCTACGCCCCGGACGATGCCATCGTGAAGATTGTAGACCAGCTTATTAGTAAGGCAGAGGCGGAGGAGGGCGACAGGAAGGATGAGGAAGAGAACGACACTGGTGATGACGCCGAAGAGGGCTCAGAAAACGAGCAGGACGAGGCAGAAGGTGAGGCGGAGAAGGTGATTAGCCGTAAAGAGCAGCGCCAGATAAATCGCGCGAGGCACTACGGCATTGCATCAAATGCCATATTCTCATATGCCCTTCACGCGCACGCGTGCTATGTGATGCAGGCTCTCCTTCGCGAGACCCGTTCGCGGCAGCTGGACCGGGAGCGCAAGCTGATCATGAATGAGCTGAAGCCTCACGTGTTCGACCTTGCTGTGTCCCCGTGGGCAGGCCGCGTGGTGCTTGATACGATGATGTTATCTGGTAGCGACAAACTCACAGAGGCGATGAAGAACGTTGTGTTCTTGCGTGCGGAGTCATGGCTTTCTGATGTATCAGAGGATCGTAAGAAACGTGGTAACGGCGTGGATCCAACGATGCGCGCAATCTTAAAGCGGCAGCGCGATGACATCAAGAGCGGGAAGGAAGGTGCGCCACAGGGAAATGAGGACGGTGCGATCACTAAGCCAGCAAAGAAGAAGAAGCGCCATTTCCGGTCTATCAAGAAGTAAACCAGTGAGTAATATTCAATATGGACACGTCTTACAAGATTACAGCGATGAATCTCTACAGTGCATTGAGGGCTGTCGTAACATGGGGGTGATGTAGCGCAGTTCTAAATGTTGTGTGGGTGCGCATGTATGTGCGCGACCCTTTTGTTTGTTTGTTTGCCACACGTGCATCCGGCATCATCGATGATAGCAGTAGCCAAGATATTACAGTAAAGAACATAAATGAAAAGTAATAAACCTCTAGCACACACACACACACACAAAAGACATACATAAACGTTACTTATCACTGAGGCGCTACCAGGACAAAAAAATGACGTAGTTTGCAAATAACTTGTGTGCTTGCGTGTATGTGTGTGTGTGTGTGTGCAAGGACTGCAGGCACCATGACGCGATTAAATGGCACACATACGCAGAAGCTGTGCTCCCAATGCCATAACGGGCTTCTCGAGCCAGACCTCAGCGTGGTGTCTGGTGGGTGTTTCACTCCACCCCTTTTTGTCGTTACTAAGATTTCCATAACATCTCTAAGAGAGAAGGCCTATAAAAGGAAGGATGAGCAGGGAGTTGCTAACAAAAAGCTAACCAGAAATACTGCAAGTGAGTGGAATGAAACCATGGCGCACGCTCTATTATTGTAATGTTATTTTTTTACACAGATACCTATTTCATTTTCAATCTGTTACTCAATCATTTCTTCCTTCATTGCATTTTTTGTTTACAAGCCCACGGGTGTTGTGCAGTATACGCGTGTGGGCAGACAGACCAACCACACACACACACAGACATATTGTGTCTGGCGTAGCACTCCGGCAGTTCATTAAATAGTGAGAGAAGAACCTCTCATTAGGGGGGCTTTTCTTCCCGTCCTCCTTTCAGTCAATTTTAAGCTGCAGTTTTTCGTGTTCTTAAAAAATCAAATACACACACAAATATAGACACGGAAATCTCGAAGAAACTTAATACATTAGATGCTTATTTGACTATTCAGTAGCCCTCCACCTTGTAAATATACTGCGATTTTGCCTTACACTGGATAAATTGAAGGGACGAGGACAAGAGAGTCTTCACTACTCTCTCTGTACAATACACACACTCACTCTTTCTCACATACACAAGCACAGCCACATTTACGCACAGTAATTCGATGCTGAGCGGAGCTGCTGAGAACACGTCATTTCCCCCCGCAGCCCCAGGGAGCGAGGAGGACGAGGAGGCCTCTGATGTGTTGGAAAGCACGGTGGTGCGCATTCAGCGACTTGTGCGCGCAAGACAAGAAAAGGCACGCTTACAGCTGATACGCCAGCACGAATTTAGAGGCTTCCTGAGTGCTGAGCTCGATGCCTTCGGGAATGTATCTGAATATGGAGGTGACTCCGAATCCGCCACCTCGGCATCGGTGTCACCTAAGCACTTTGAGGGTGCTTGGCAACACTCACCAACACATTCCAACGCCGCCCCAAAGCAACGTGTCACCAGTGCAGAACAGAGGACCTCATCGGATGATGATGCAGCCTGCGCTCCACCGTGGATGCAGTCCACCATGCCTCTCAGGGATACAGCCACATTGTTTCGCGCTGATGAAGGTCCTCAGGGCTCAGCAACGA
>JAODGE020014087.1:0-12891 GCA_027574965.2 Ecitophya simulans | reverse complement strand
TATTTCGGTTTGTTCTTATTTCTAACCCTATATTAATGTGTGTGACCGCGTACAACCGCATATAGTTTTTAATTGTCAGATGCTTTAATTTTTACAATTGAAATTCGAAATTAGGATTTCGAAAATGTCGAAGAAGTAACTAGGCCTGGAAGCTGCAAGTCACCTCAGTTAAAGCCCAAGTATCTCATAGATACATCTAATTGTAAGCTCAACAAGAAAACACTTGATTGAAAACAATACAGGCAAAAACATGAGATAAAGGCATTTATTTAAAAATATAAAATGCTGATTGATGTAAATTTATTGTGCATAATAATTTATTCTGCATAACAGTGAGAAGCCGCCTCACTTAAAACGATGTAAAACAAACAGTTAATATCAAAGAAACTATTGCCGCCCGCCCAATCTCTAAAGTATACAGAGTGGCGATGAGTTAATGTTGTAAGAAATAAAATAGTGGGCATGGTTTGAACTTTACAAATCTTAGAAAACTTTCACCAGATATTTCAGTGTGGTCCAGACCGTGACCAGACCACAACTCTGCGTTCACTTAACATTGCTAGGACCTTGCTATCACCAGGTGCTGAGTGTGGTGAGAATTCGTAAAATCGTCAACTTGACTTTCTTTGTTAGTGATGATCTCTATAGAATCTAATAGCGTAATTTTCCAAAATATAACATTAGTTTATTGGAACATGATCTAAATATCATAACATAAGTCTTTGTTTGATGCACTTTTTTACTTGCTGTTATATTTAATTTTAGGTCGATACTTGCTACAAAAATGCTTTCAAGGCATGTTTTCTAAATTGTACTGGTCTATATTTGCAGAACTTGTTTTTCTTAAGTTATTCAGAAAAATAGTATGTTTGGGTTGGTACAGTTAGATTAGTCTTTCTCAATTTATTCAGTACGGTTGAAATATTTTCTTATTCGGTTTTTGTGTACACCTAGCACAACACCCTTCTCAGGTAACGTAAAATAATTGCAAAAAGTCTTTAGGTAAAGCATAAAGATATGCAAAGGTTGCACTGAAGAGATCAAGTACATTTGTTTTTTCGGTCATCTAATAAAATGATTTAATTACTTTATTTTGACACATTAATCAATCAGTTTTATATATTTCTTGCAATTTCATATTTAAATAACTTTAATTGCGCCAATTTTTATAAGTTAGTTATTTTACAGTAGTCATAATTGTACATTAGTGTCGTGTTTTGTGGGGCTCCATTTCTTCACTACAGTCACTCTAAACGTCTGATTAGTCAGATTTTACAATTGACTTTTAAATTACGTTGAAAAAACAAATGTTATTATTGAGATGCAAGCAACTTGATGAAAACTTAATTGTTGCTGTTTATTAGTTGCATTTGTTTGGTTATTAGTTGCTATGCCGTCTAATAGACATAAACTATCAAATTGAAATACTTTACAAACTTGCAATGAAAGAATTGTTACACTTAAAGCAAATTGTCATGGAAACTGAAATCTCATTGTGGTCAGAATTCGAAGTAGGTCGGATGTCGAATAATTAAAAAGTTGAGTAAAATTGATGAAGCAACCAATAATTTTGTAAACAATTATTGTTACAATTGCTATTAATTGATTAATTGCTTAATCGATTATTTCAAACCTTTTGCCATTCCTAGCCGCTATTGCATCGTCATGAACGTTGCTCACGGATCAAGGTCCCAGTGAGAAATTGTGGAGCATTTAACAGGCACCGATTATTATTGCAGCAACATCAGGAACTTAATGCAATGTGCATTTTTTAGAAAGGCACCTCTACCTACTCTTCAATACACCGAAGTATAGCTCATTAGTTCGGAGCAAGGATGTGAGCGTGATGGAAACGACTTTCTGGCGTTCTCGGAGCTGCATTCTGTATTGCCGACAACAACCGAGGTCATAATGAATAGTCTACCATACAAATCCATAGTATTAACACTATTCACATAAAAACAATAATCAAACTCAATTTCCAAGAAGATAGAAAGTTTTCCTCTTTTCCCGGAACATGGTTACTTTCAGACCTGTTGGCTGACCTCCATTATATGAAGCTCTCACTCTCACTGAGCTGTTTCTCTTGTGGTAGGTTTACATCATACATTACTTTGTGCGGTGACTCCACCACGGCAAACAGACTTTATTCAATAGTTAGCACTTCACCTCCACGTAGTTCCATGGCAAGCAACTCTTTTGCGACGACCAACTAGAACAACGCACATCTTTACGTCGACAGATAATTTCTTCGCCATTGTCGACAAATTTTCTACAACGAACTCTATAAATGACGATATCAATTTTACAGCAAGACACGCAACATGTAACGCCCCAATACACTGTCTCTACACGTAAGTATCTTGTGCCTCGTTTATTGAGAATGTTTTTCCACAACGAGATCCACAGGGTTCAAACTCACACTTGCAAACTCGGCTGCGTTTAGCTCTGCGACGGGAAGTACCTTGTTGAATGTCCACTTTATAGTAAACCCTCCACTCGTAGAAAACTCCTTAACCGGGGGGTAGTTTTGTTTTGCAGAAAGTTCATCCGCGAACAACTGTAGCACTGCAGCGACTATCACTGGCCGTTTCACCACGCCGGCGCCGATCTCCTTAACATTGGGCAATTCCGTAGCGTTCGGCAGCTCCACACTCTTCTATGTCTTTTTATTTTAGTTTTCCAGTAATGTCTATTAAATTAACTAATAAGCTAAATAACGCCGCAGCAGAGGTTGCTTTAACGATAGACAAATTCGAAAAAGTTTATCACGGGTAACGATAAGTAGTTTATTAGGTCATGGTGTACTGGATAAAATTAAAAGGACAAAAAACGTGTTAAATGTTTTGTTTAATGATGTAATTTTAAATGCTATAAGTGCAGCAACTACCATCGACATCAATCACGTCTGTCAATCTGTTTTTTCCTAAAACTACAGATTTAGACAAATTGGTGCAGATCAATAATGAAGGAGAGCCTATTACTCATATAAGGAATAACTTCATGTTTGGATTAATTGAGCTGCCAACAGTTGAAAGGATGTTGTTAACACTATTCAGGAGTTACACAAAACAACGAATCGATTGACAAACAGTATGGATCTGAAGGTAAATTGAATACTGTCAATATAAATTTTAGATAAACGTATGTTCATAAATAATTTAGTATAAAAACATATTTTAGCTGATTTACTGAATGTTGAACGTCGTCGCAAATGTCATTCCAAAATTTTTGGCGCAGATGGTAAACAAATGTTATGATTATACTGCAATTTTCACAAATATGCCTAGCGTCAAATCGCAGTCTATTGGTAACGATTCTAAAGTAGTAGATTTGTTCATGGGGACAAATAATTTTTGTCAAAGTAGAATTACAATGAGCCGACGTCAAACAAGTCTTAATATCTTCTAATGCTGCATTTTATTTGTCGCCCCAACGAAATTTACTTCGTTTCTTTAGCATACTCGACATGAGTTCCGGTTTGGTTGAAAAATCTTTAATGAACTGTCGATACCAAGATGCCATTCCTGAAAATCGTCTTACGTTCCTGCTGGTAGGAGCCGGATAATCAACTATAGCTTCAATTTGTAACTTGTAGCCGGCAAGCATTGACAATGTATTGAAGTTATTTTATCTTTGCCCAAATTATTCTACAGTTTTGATATTGATGATAACACCGCTATCAGCTAGCGTCTTCAGGATTATACTTACATTAGCACGCGTTTATGTGTCACAATATCATGCGTATAGACGACATCATCTTGGTAAAGAAGCGCAAAAGGCTCAAGTCAACCGTTTATGACCAATTCACGGTCCTTGGTTTTCTTTCAAATCTATACCACACCAATAATTTCCCGGTACGTAAATCGAATATGGACACAAACAGCACTCTCATTACGATCGAAATCCTTTACAAAAGCATCAAGTTCTGCCAACTTGTTTTTACAGATCTTAAACTCGCATTTAGCATCAGTCCTTTCCTAAATGAGATATTCAACTGACATTTTTCACTGCCGTGAATAGTTTTAACCGTTTAGCGTGTATGAGAGCACCAGAAGCTACCGTACATTTCCGTATTGCTAATTCGTAATCTATATCCTCTAGTGCCAAATACTTTAGGTCGTTTGCAAAAGTCGCCATACTCAATAAATTTCACCGAAACATCTTAAACCAAAAATGCCGCGTAAACTGATTTGATGCAATGTACCAAATCAACAACAAACACTTACCTTCGCACTTCAATTCGCACCGTCCGCACTGTTTGCACGAACTCCAACGTCTTCTATTAATGATAAACTCGCCAATGTCTATTGCCCAACAATGTCCGTCAAACTGAATCGGCCGCGAAAACGTTATCTCCTTTCCCCGCTGAACACAAAGCAATCATTACCAAACTTTAGCGACCTGGTCGCGTGTTAGCATGCGCAGCAAAATGCACTTATCAGGCGTGTCTGATGTCTAATATGGAATTTTTCAATCACGCTATGACAATTCTCTCCTCGATCTCCAACAGCTCGGCGAACTGCACCTCGGTCCCACGTTGGCCGCCTAATTAATAAGCTGTTACGTCGAAGGTGTAAATGTAAATGAATGTAAAGGTAAATAGTCAGCTTATAGGCATAGGAGTTCAGTATTTGGGATTTGAGCGCACGTGGTCCTCCTATTTCTCCACGTGGTCCTTTAGACTCCTTTATCGGCCTTCAACTCCACAAATCTTCTTCACGTGGTTTCTTTGAACTTCTTTGTTGACCTCTAACCTTACAAAGCTATTCCTTCACAACGACTCCATTCAACTATAGGCGGGAGCCTATGTGATGTGGCTTGATGTGGCAGACGTACTGGATAAAAGTAAACACATGTGGATTTTTCAGAAAATAAACAAAAACGCGACTACAAGTTTTTTGATAAATGAGATCTAGTTGATTTTGCAAAACTTAAAGATCTCTATTGTGGCAAACTGTAAAATTATCTACGTAGAAAATCCCGTCGTTGTCTTCGCTCAGAATCTTATTCAGCCAGTTGAGGGCAATGACAAAAATAATCACACTCAGGATTAATCCCCGAGAAACATCATTTTCTAAGGAATGAGTAGGTTGACCCGATTGGCAGTCATTCGCACAGAAAACAATTGGTTGCAAAGAAAATCACGAATCAGGAAAAGGATTCTTCCGCAAAAGCCCCAGACATGCAACTGTTGTAAGACTATATTGCCAGATAATGTCGTAAGCTTTCTCAATATCGAGAAAGACTGCGGTAAGATGACTTCGGTTTAGAAATGCGTTCTAACTCGCGCGTCCAAAGTTTAAAATTGCTTTTTTAGTGCACCGGTGCTTACAAAAACCTGTTTGGAGAAGACTACGTGACTCGAAATTTCAAATAAGTCGTCAAGCTATCATTTTTCTAGACCTTGCGAAGGATTTGCAACCAGAAACCGCGCGGATTTTACGCTACGCTTCCAAAGGAGATGCCAAAGACGAGAGCGTCCTCCCAATGCATGTTTGCTCTGCACTATGGCACGTCTTGCCAAGGCCCTACATTTCTTACACTCGACGAGGTTTGCGGTCGATGGATACCGCTTGAATACGTTATTTGAGTGTATTTATTTAGCAATGGCATCGTCGCAATCTTTATCCCACAACGGTACGGATCGTCGCAGCTGTCGGCCGACCGACGTTTACGTAATGCTACGGCGGGCGTTTCGAAAATAGGCTTCGTAAAATGCGGACACGGATTCATTTGCATCGGGCGAAAATGTTGAAACCTTAAAGGACTTCTGGAAAAAAGTCCCATGCAGCGACCACGGTTCAGGAAACTGTTGGATTAGTGTGTCCAGATCGGCTGAATTAAAGGGACAACCAGGAGGAAGATATACGGACTTCACTTTGAGACACGGATGGCGACGGACGTGTCTGCAGTGCGTTCCTGCGAGTTGGCAGTTTTAGCGAGTAAAAACGCAGTGAGAATTTCTAGGGTGATGAGGATTAGATCAGGACCTTGCGTTTCTAGGCTAATTAGTGCATTGATAGTAACGCTTTGGAGTTAAAACGTGGGCGAGTGTGTTTTTCATGATTATCGGACGAACATGGCAACCCAAGGTATTTGTGGTAGTACAAGGCAATAGAGCGCAAAGAGCTCGATTGTTTGACGCGTGGGTTGACCCCCTCGGACGAAGGGCTTTGTTTATGTTGAGTGGGCGTTTGTTTTTTTGCGCACCACGGGCAATCGCAAGCACGGATGGGAAAAATACCGGTGCAGAGCGATAGAGGGCGACAAACTAAATTGTTTGGTATGCGGATTGCCCTAATCCGACTAAGGATTTAGAAAATCACGCGGTTGACCGCGTGGAAACTTCAATCGTCAGGGAGGGACAGGACGCCTACACCAACACTCACAGAAGGTACGGTGGCCCTGAGGGAGAGGGTATTTATCCGATCCAAAAGCCCAAAGGGCATATTCGGGCCGTAAAGGGTGTAGACAACAAGTGCGATTGCGGAGGCGCCAACCTCCAGGACGCCGGCTACGACCGCATCTGCAGCGACCGTGCGGGCGGAGGACGGCTCCGAAAGAACCAGTAAACGGAAAGGACAGTTCCAAGCGGCGAAGCAAAAGTCGTCAACGACGGCATTCAGTTCATTGCCCGAGAGCAAAGGAGTGCCGAACGGGTCATCAACGTCCTTCAGAGCACAATGGCGACGATTCTGCGGTTCAGTCAGGGGAAGAACATCAGAACGACGCTTTGTTTGGCGCTGGACAAACTGGATTACTGGGCCAACGCAACGGGGAAGGGCGTCTAACACTTAATGGGAGAGTGCGCTAGACTGGGAGACTTGGTGCAGGTTAAGGAGAGGTTGCTGGCAAAGCAGGCACAAAATGGCACTGGAAAAGGGATGGCAGCAGAGTCTTTAGCCAGGTTTTTAGAAGCTGGAGAAGAGGACAAGGAGGCCATTGTAAAGATCATGGCCATAAAGATCGCCTTCAGGGAAACCAAGGAGAAAAGGGGCCGCTTTCCGGGTTGGGCCGACGGCGAGAAAACGGCAAGGGTTGTCCTTACGGTGCCCGGAAAAACGTAGAAAGAGCTAAGGGAAAAGGAAATCAAAATCCGAGAGTTAGGCAGAGCGCCCGGACGACGCAAGCGCAGGGCAAGTTATTACAGTGTGCACGTTGACACATTATTAATCATTGACGTTTTAGGGCCGGAGGATTTATTGGCGAGTCGTCATCAATAGCGACTTCACAAAAACCGACGTCACAGCAATAACGCCAATGCCGGTGGCCACGGTGCGCAAAACGTTGGAAGAGCTTTTTTGAAACGATGAAGTGGCAATCTGGCTGAAAGGGCAAACCGGCAAGCGAGACGCGCAAGCCCAAGGAGAGTTCCCTGCAAGTAGCGCCAAGGTGGAGGCAGGACGGCATCATCGTCAGGCCGGAAGAAGGGCAATTCTACGCGCAGGCGTCGCACGCAGTGGCAGCCGCCTTGAAGGACAAGCCGGCGCTGGACCAAGCAAGGAAGCCGAGGGCCGGGGACTTGATTCCTTCAGTAAACGGGCATGGCCACACGGGCAAGCTCCAGGAGCTTGTAAAAAGCGCTCTAGGCGACAAGGCGTCGGTCAGGACCGGAGCTGGTAGTATAAAGCGGGTAGTTCTGGCCGGGCTGGATGAATCAATTGAGGAGAAGGAAGTGCGGGAGGCAATCCAGCGGGAGCTGGGTGATGACTAAACAGCGAAGATTGTTTGACGCAAGGACAGTGGAAGCGGCGTTTTCACGTCAGCGGCAATCTCTACCAGCCGCGAGACGGGGGCAAACTGCGGGGAATACCGAGATTCTTCAAGTGGCTTACCCCCGGTCACTAGGCAAGTGGCGGACTATCGCAATAAACCGCACTGTTTCAGGTGCAAACAAGCAGAGCGCACTGGTGTGGATTTGGAGCATTATACGGGCAGTCGGGGGTGCCCACTAGCCAACGCCGAAAATAAAAGTGCCTTAACTTAATATTAATAACAGACACGCCGCGATGCAGTTACTGCAGGTGATGGCAAAACGAAGGGAGGCGGACGTCCTGTTTCTCTCTGAAAGAGCAGTGAGCGCGCCTAGGCACAAGAGCAGGAAAGTTATGAGTTGCATTGTTGACGGGGTGACGCTGGTCGTGAGAGACGCGCGACCGGGGCAGGGACTCGGACGCTAATCACTCTAAATTTCAATGCGCACGCGCGGACGTACGGCGCCAGGAATGATACGCCAAGAAAGAAGCACTTAGAGAACTACATCACCAGCATGGATTTTAGCCTGTGCAACAGTTCAACGGAGCCAACTTTTGTGCAAGAGAAAAGCACGTCTATATTAGACCTTAAGTGAACAGCGGACCGGATTGCCAGTCGGGTCATCAACTGGAGGGTTCTGGACGAGAAAACGTTAAGCGACCACATGTGTCTTTCGTACGCTATTGTGGGACCGGCGCGGCGACCTCACTGCTACAGCAAACAGCCCCGGGCTAGAAAACCAGGCCGCTGGAGGATGAGGACTAGCAAGTGTTGGCGCGGCTGGTTAGTAAAGTCAGGACGGAGGAGACTCAAACGTTCACCGACGACTTTAGTTAGGCGCTTTTTGATGCGTTTCAGGCGCTCTACAGAAGGAATAGTAGAGGAGGAAGGAAACCCGCGTACTGGTGGTGCAAGGAGCTGGCGGAAGCGAGAAGGCTCGGGAAGCAGAAGAACCAACGCGCAGAGCCGTCGAAGAGCTCAGAGAGACTTGAACGTGGCTCCACCGTGCTGACGGAATCTCGGCGAGGAGAGCTTGAAAGAGGTTGCTAGAAGAAGTAGACGACAATCCTTGAGGGAAGCCTCCTCAGAAATGATGGAGCGGGCGGTGGTAGCGTTCAGGACCGGGCCGTTTGCCTGAAACATGTTACATAACAAATGCTCGAGACTCCATTGCCAAAAGGATGCAAACTGTTGGGATTCGCAAACGACGTGGCCTTCTTGGTGGTATGGAAAACCGAATGGGACTTGGAAAACCAGAGGAATGAGGTAATAAAAAGAGTGAGCTTGTGGATGGAGGAGCATGAACCTGCAATGGTGCCTAAGAAGCCGAAGGCTATGGTGTTCTGCGGGCGCAGGAGACGAGGACCGGTTAGCTTTCAGGGAGCTGGCGAGAGAGTGCAGGCAAGGCACACCGTTAAGTATCTGAGAGTATAGTTTGACCGGGCCCTGTCTTTTAGATCGCACCTGTTAGAAGGAGCCAAGAAAGCGTCGGACATGCAGCGAGCCATCGCACGCCTGCTGCCCAACTGCAGGTAAGACAGGAATAGTAGAAGGAAATTTGTCTATGCCATTGAAGCCACGCTACTATACGCAGCGCCCGTGTGGGAAGCAGGATTGCGTTACGTCAGCAACACTGGCTAGGGTGCAGCGCCTCAGGGCGCTTAGAGTATGCGCAGCATACCGCACCGTGTCGCTGGAGGCGGTGCAGATAATTGCTTGCAGGTTTCAGCAAAAAGGCGTTCCAAAGACCAAGAAGACAAGGAGAAGGCCAAAAACGAGGCCAAAAAATGGTTCTTGCAACAGTGGCAGGAAAGGTAGGATATGGGAACAAACAGGCGTTGCACGCACCGCTTAATTCCTTCCATCAGGGGATGGCTGGGAAACGGAGTACTTCCTGACTCAATTCCTTTCCGGGCACGGTAGTTTTGGATCTTACCTGGTGCGCATTAGCAATGCAGTCCAGCCGGACTGCTTAATGTACGATGGTTCTGAAGACAGTTCGGAACACGCTATTTTTGAGTGCCCTGCGGTTGCAGCCAACAGGCCTTACACGCAGCAGTATTTTAGCATCTATCGTTTTCTTATCCACCCCAAACTCACCATTAATCTGCGCGTCATCAACCGGGTGGAATACATCACGAGCCCGTACCAGGCTTAAACACTCGCGATCGCGTTTCTTAGGCATCGCATTTCTTAACCACATCGGGGTTCCGTATCCGAAACAGAATAACCAGCGCATACGATTGCAGGACAAGTGTGAGTGCCGCAATTCCAACACGTAACGCCCTTGGCGCCCTAGAGCGACTAGCAAGTTATTCGATACCAACCTATCATAAAAACCAGCCAGACAAGGTTCGATCACCGGCTGCTTTTTTAGCGACGTTTTCCCACTATCTTCTAATTTAGGATTTCTTCCAAACGTTTACACGCTTTCAGTAATTTGTCTACGGTTTTCAACTCAACCAACTTAAGACTATGAATAAAGTATAGCCTTCGCCGAATTATATGTACCCGCTTCGTTTTAGGCGGAAGAATTAGCAGCCGGGCAAACAACAATTTTGGACTCCGAACAAGTGATGACACTGCAAGTACCGTTAGAAAATTGCTACTGCCTGAAACGAGGTTTGTTACTTAACGTTAAAGTATAAATTAAAAATAAAAACTTAAGAAATAAAATAAAATAAACTTTGAGTTGCACTTCGGCGTTGATTTGGCCTTTGTGCCTCAGTGAGGAATCAAGTTGATTTTAGTAAACATTAATAATTCAAATGAATTCGTATATTTTTTTTACGTTATTATTATGTTTTTACATATGAAAGCCAGATGATTTTTTATCGTTAACATAAGTAAGTTTTGGAAGTAAACACTATTAATATTTTCTAAAAACACCAAATTAAAAGAAACTTGTCATTGTGTTGCTATGTGTTAGTATAATGCTCATGCGCACAACCGCTGAGTCAATATATAACCCCAAAAAAAAGGTCGAATAATCGAAAGTGGCCAAGATGGTGGATTTACAATAATTATCTCTCATGAAATGAGAATCTTTTAAAGGGTCATCGAATGACAGATGGTTCTTTTACAAACCTTACTGAAATTTCAAAAGGTGACTGAAGATTTTATTCAATGAATTCTTTATTTTATAACAAAACATGCATAATTGAACAAGGCTCCATATCATTTGTGGATCCAAGTAATTTATAATGGGATTGTTTCAGGGGTGTACTTGCACTTGCCTGCCAAAAGTGATTTTAATCTACCAAGTCCTAAATCTATTGCATCAGAGTGTTTAAAAATATTGTACATTATTTTCGCCAACCATACATTATTTGCAGTAATAGAGTACATGGTGAAACCATATTCTAGCAAACAGGGATTGAGAGCAATACATCTGGGGTGATTATAGAGAATGTGTTAGGAATTCTGCCATACATGGTTCATGGCCAAGGAAACCAAGAACTAATTCTACTGCAGATTTGAAAATTCAAACCATGATAAAGTTGACAGCTTATTACATATTTGGTGAGTGAAGACTGAAAAAAAAGCAATATAGCATAAATAATTATATATTTATCAAAAACTACCTACCAATTTACAAATGAGTGTTTGCAAAGTAGCATTGAAGCATTAGTAGCATTGAACGATTTGAAGATATGAAAGAGTTTTCTGAAAAGTGACGCTCACAGGCATCCCTATTCATCAATTTTGTATGTTCTAAGTTTAATAGAGACATATTGCCGTAAACAGAATTTATAGTATATACAAAACAAAACAAATAATTTACATTGATTTATGTTTGATATATGTTTATTTTGGGAAACAAACAAATTGCAAAAATGCTATTTTCAAAAAGTCGATATCTAATTTTAAATTCGACCGTCTCTACCACATACTGTTCAGAAACGTGTCAGTGCGGTGGTGAAATTCAAGTGTTGTTTTCGCTCATCGAGGGAGAACAGCGAAACATCGTGGAACACACTGAATCCAACGTGAAATTTATTGCACACGGCCCATGCGACTTGGCACTATAAACTTTTCACATTTGGACGAAATTTTTTCTAGTAAAACTAGGTGCAAAAAAAGTTAAGTACGGTGCATAGTTTGCCCAAGAAAATGCCAAAAAAATTAAATTCAGTTGATCAAAATATGGGGAATTGAGGAGTCCTTGTAAATAATTTTTTGGTTGCATATGTACAAACTGGAGTGGATTGATACTACACGCAACCAATGATCACTATAAATGTTATAATATAATAAAAAAGTGTGGATAAGAAATGTTATTTTTAATTTAAACAAAAACGCTGTTTTACAATAAATTTATCCTCAATTTAGAATCACTGTACGTATATGTTTTGAACAGCAAATTATTAACAAGAGGTTTTTACATTTCAAATAGCGCGCAAAGATCGTTTAAAAGGACACATTCCACAAATTCCACAATTCTTCCATATGTAACAGCACTTTAAAATATTATATTATTATATTAGTATTACATACTCTCTGGGATTATGTACTCTCTGTTTAAAGCATAGTAAAGCATTTAAATTTCTACGCGTTGTACGCGTGATTTTATTTCTCCTTACTGTTTTCTCATTTATCGGACATTTTCAGCGAAATTGATTTTATTATTGATACCATGCATGTAGTACCTGAATGCAATTACAAGATGATGGGCACCCGACTTATTGTTAGAGATTGAAAAACTGTGAGTTAGTTGGCCTACCAGGTGGGTATGAAGAAATGCAGCATTTAAAAGAAGAGATTTAAGAGGCCTAGAAGATAATTCCACTTACAATTATGAATTTATTATAATTTTATAAAATAATAAAACAATAAACATGCAAATATTTAACGTTTATTATGACATTTAGTTTTGCTTCCTTATTATTCTTTTGCTCCTTCTCCAGATTTGATCAGAAAACAGCACTGTATAGAAAAGAGTATACCACAGAAGAGAAAATGTCCTTCAATATGTAAAAGAAGAAACACTTTAGCTCAAATGTCTGCTGAAGCTGATGATTAAATGCATACATTTAAATAGATCCCTATGAAAATAACAGCTGCATATGTATACAAACCTAAATATTTCAGTGCTATTAACTATTAAATATATATATATATATATATATATAT
>JAODGE020014077.1:0-10625 GCA_027574965.2 Ecitophya simulans | reverse complement strand
TCGGCGAGGCCCCAGGAGAACCAGCTCGTCGACTACGTGCGCGCCCTGCAGACGGCCCTGGAGCGGATGGCGCCCGCGACGGACGCGACCTTCTCGACGCGCTACATCGCCCGCGGGATGGGCCTGGTCACCGGCGAGCAGCATCGTCGGACCGTCGTCTACGTCTATCCGAACGGCGACGGTCACACGCTCGACGACCTCCTCGTGCACGTCCGCGGACCGTTTAACGCCTACGGCAGCGCGACGTTGAAGGCGGCCGCGTTTGCGGTGCCCAAGGGCGGCCGAACGCCCGACAAGAGGCGGTCGTTCTTGAAGAGTCTGTCGGCGGACTTCTCCAGCCTGCTGAGGCCCAAAGAGCGCGGTCCCGCGTGCGACATCGAGATCAGGACCGTGTTCGAGCGCGACCGCGCTAAGCTTGTCTTCGTGCCGAACAACTCGGGGGTTTACGAGCTGTGCCTGACCACCGGCGGCGAGCACATCGCCGGATCGCCCTTCAACGTGAGCGTCGAGAAGAACCGCAGCGGCATCACAGAAAACCTAAACGACGAGGAGGTTAAAGTCCGGAAGAAGGTCTCCAACACCGTCGTTCACTATGAAAAACTCAAGAAGGTTGCTCCGGAAGAACACCAACTATTACAAAGAGTAGAGGTTGAAGAAACATGTCAGATTACTTTACCACTTGAGTTTGAGACAATTTCCAGTTGCAAACACAAAGAGAAAACAACTATTCCAAGTGACCAGAATGTTCCAACCCTTTCAAAGGACGAAGAATACGCTACACCTATACTGGAAACATTGCAACAGCTAAATAACTTGTTAGAGAGCACTGAGAAGAACGCACAGAAAAATTGTCAAGTTGAGTGTGTCAGAAATATGAATAATTATGGCTTGAACATTATCGATACCATGAGGAACATCCCACAACTGAAGAGGGCAAGTGTTTTTGCAGAATCGAACAATGGAATCGATGAGATTGACACCAGGACCAAAGAAGAAGATGTTTGTGTATCCGGCGATAGTGTTCGAACGGCTAGTTTGGAGGACTCCGGGACTTACGAAAACGATGATATAGATCCGGACAGCTTGACCTCCAGCCTGGAACTGCATGGAAGCAGTGAAGAAATGTATTCCGGAGCCAGCGCGACCGGAAGCGATCTGATCGAGAACGAGGACGAAGAGGTGAACAACAACGACGTGCTCGTGAAGAGCGGTGAAGACGTCTGTTACCTGATCCTGGATCGGGACGCAAACGATCGCCACACGAGGGTGTACAGCAAGGACTTCGTCAGCTGCCAGTACGAGCGTGGCCAGGACGACGTGTCCGGATCGGATGCCGACTTGCAAGCGACGAACGTCTCGACGTTATCGGCGGATAACGTGCGAGAGGCGCGCGTGAGCACGGCCGCGATGTCTTCCAGGATGTTCCCGAAACATTCTCAAGAAGCGCCGGCTACGAGGAGCCACAGTTACTCGCACGGCAACCTGCTGGAGTGCGAGAGCGACGAGTTCAAGAGGGACTTTCTCAGGCGGAAGGCGTTCTGGACCAATCTGTCGATGTCCAGCACGTGTCTGGCGGAAAGTCGCAGACGCCCAAGTTGCGGAAAGCCGGATGTCCGGCAGCATCCCGTGCTGGGGGAGTTAGAACGACGCTCCAGATCATCGGATTGCTTGCGACAATGCAAACCAGTCCAGGATCCCGGAAGTAGATGCGGGTCGGCGGACGACGTGCATTTTCCCAGCGTGCGCAATCGCCGCGATATGTATCTGAGCGGGGCGCGTCGTCGTCCTTCGGGGAGCGCCGTCCAGGGCGAGAAGTGTTCGTGGTCCATACACGAGAAGATAAAGAGTGAGTGAATTGCGCTGTCGGATTGTGTTCGATATCAATGAATCTCGTTTCAGGTTTTGAGATTGCCTCGACGCACGTCCAGCTGGAGAAGCCCCGCACGCTGCCGGAGAACGTCACCGTCAAGACGAAGATCCGGGAGGGGTTTTCTAAGGCTCGCAGGTATTTCGAACACTTGGAGACTAAAAGCGATGATAAACGGCGGCAGCTCGACGACTTTGCCAGTTTTGCTCGGACATCTCTGCATGGTAACACCGTGACGGGCTACCGGACCTTGGACCCCTCCATTGGAGAGGGCAACGAGTTGGAAGCGCTGTTCATTGCGTGGAAGCGGAAGAAACATATGCGCGTACCAGCCGAGGAGTTATTCAAGAGATGATTGCCTGTTTGTTATTTATTTGTTTATTTATTGTAATCGCACATATAAATACATTTTTGTACGATGTTAGTTTCTTGCATGATTTGGCTGGAGTTTTTACTAAAAACATAGACATTCTAATCTTTTCAACATGGACGTCATTTTTTTTATGTCTAGTCTGATTCTGGGTGTTAATCTCATCAATTCTGTTGGTTGTTTTTTCAAAAACTTTCAGTACACCTGCTTTCTTAATTCATGAGATTGGTAGAAATAATGTTCAAGTCATAATTATTAAGATTTTGGAAGTTCTTGGTTTTACAATTTTGTTGTGCGTTTTTTTCAGTGCTCTCTAACCAATTATTCAGTTGTTCTAATGTTTCTTGTCAGGTCCTAAATATTTTAAGTTCTTCGACAAATTTCTAAGTTTCTTCAGGATTTTTACACTTTGTAAAAATGTCTTTTTCTTGTTTGGTACTATTTAACATGTTTCTTCTACTTTTACTTTGGTATTAATTTTTATAAACTTTTTAAGTTCCTACTGTTCTTTATCAGATAAGACTGTTTACAAATATGACGTTTCTGTCAGGTCGAGAACCAAAAGGAACATGACATGAATGACTTTAATTTGCAACATATTATATTGCTATATTGTGTTACTTTCTAGAAATTTTTGTTACGTTAAAATATACATATAAATATAGTAATTTTATAATACAACAAAGACGATAAAAAGAATAATCAGTAAAAGTCTTGACCCTGTCCAGTTTATTTCCATGTCAATTACTTGTAAGTAGTTCAGTCGCCGATGATATTTGAATGTTGATAAGTGCCCAAACTGATGTAATATTAAATATAAACACGCAAATGCGCAATGATTGAATTGTTAACTATCTCTAGAGATAATACAATGTCTGCTGTGATATATAAGGCTGCTTCATATTTTAGAAACAGTCAGTAGTGATTTACCATATTGGCAAAATGATTCTAAAGTGTTGCGTGTTATTACTATGCGGTATAATTGGCTGTCCATTAATAATGTTTATAATTACGTATAATTTATCCGATAGGGATCCTGCTCGTGTGCGCAGACGACGACGCTCCAACGGTTCAGACTCCGAACGGAAGAATCCAAGGCGTCCGGAAGCAGACGGGTTCGCGCATGCCCTACCTCAAATTCCAGGGCATACCCTACGCCCGTCCGCCCGTCGGCAAGCGCCGCTTCGCGCCGCCGAAACCCATGAAGCCATGGTCGGGCACCTGGGTGGCAAACGCCAGCCACACCTGCATCCAGGTGGACCACTACGACGAACCGAACGAGGGACGCACCAACGGCGAGGAGGACTGCCTCTACCTGAACGTCTACGCGCCGGGGCAGACGATCAACCCGGAAGCCAACCTCGACGTGATCGTGCACATTCACGGCGGTGGGTTCATGTTCGGCAGCGCCCATTACTACGCCCACCCGACGGCCCTGATGACAAAGAACGTCGTCTTTGTGGCGATGAACTATCGCGTCGGGATCTTCGGCTTCATGAGTCTGGAGGACGCCGTGCTGCCCGGCAACAACGGCATGCGCGATCAGGTCATGGCCCTGCAATGGATCCAGGACAACATCAGATATTTTGGTGGTAATCCCAACTCTGTTACGATCACCGGCGTGTCGGCGGGTGGCGCCAGCGTGCACTGCCATATGTTGTCGCCGTTATCAAAAGGGTTGTTCCACAAGGCCATCTCTGCTAGCGGCAATGCGCTGGATCCCTGGGCAATCCATGAAGCCCCCAGACACAAGGCCAAGCAAGTCGGGCGCGCTGTGGGATGTCCTTACGAGGACAGCAAGCAGTTTTTAGGTTGTCTAAGAACACGACCGGCCTTCCAGATTGTCGAAACCACGAAACTGTTTAGGGATTGGATATACTTGCCGTTCTCGCCTTTTGGCTTGGTTGTCGACAGCAGTGCCGAGCAACCGTTCTTACCGGAACATCCCTACAAGATGCTCAAGGCCGGACTGATACAAAATGTGCCCTGGATCGCTTCTTTGACCACTGCAGAAGGGCTGTATCCGGTTGCACGTGAGTTGGATGCGGTGGAACAACTAGAAACCAAGATGATAAACTGATTTAATTGTAGAGTTAGCTGCCAGACAAGAATATTTTGATGAATTTGCCAAGAATTTCGAAAAACATCTTCCTCCAACGCTTCACTACGATATGTCCGTTCCTTACAATAAACTGAACGAAGTGACCAAGAAGATCAGACATGAATATTTGGGTGATAAGGAGATTGGAAAATGCTCATATTCGGAGATAATCAAAGTAACAGCAATTAGCTAGAGGACGTTTACATAATTTATTATCAAATGTTTTGTTTTGAAGATGGCTTCGGATCGGTTATTCAACGTCGGCATGGAGGAATCCATTCGGCTACATTCCAAAGCTATCAAGTCGCCGGTTTACTTTTATCTTTATGATTACACCCACGAGCAGATTTGGAGCCTGCCGCAATTGTTGTTGGGATACAACGACAAATATGGTACCGTATTTAGTTGATGCTAAACGTAACTAACTTATGTAACATTAATTTCTTGCCAGGTGTGTCCCATGCTGATGACATTCTGATAATATTTGAAGCTCCAATGCAACTTTCGGAAAACGACACAAAGATTCAAGACATTTTGGTGAATATGTGGGTCGATTTTGCTAAAACCGGCGAACCTGGTCGCGCCGATTGGATACCGGTTTCTGACAAACCTGACGAAACGTTGGATTATCTGTATATCCATTCTCCTGCTAGCGTCGAGATGAGAAAGACGAAAGATTTGGGTAACAAAGTATTCTGGAATTCGTTGCCTATTATCGAGAATGGTAAGTTGTTTGCCAAACCAACTAAAGGCGAATTGTAAACGTAAAATATATTCAAGACTGGCTGAAAGAGCAAATATTTTGTTTTATCTGTATCTATTTTACGACTGTAATGAAAGATTTAATTTAATAAAATAGCTATTAGAAACCAAACGTTGAATCTGTTAAGAATTGGTTTAAAATAATGTTCAATGTAATGTTCAATTTAAACATCGAAAAGTACTGCAACAAAATTACCGAAAATTTGAAGTTTTTTTTAGAAAATTGTTATTGAAATTGCTTTTTTAACGTCGGAGTTTAGCAAGATTTTGTACATTATTCTCCGATAACGTAGTGACGTTTGTAAATTGCAATCCGATCCGGACAAATTGTTATTGCCGCGTTTGCACTAGCAGCTGATAAAGTTCTTGCTGTACACTATCTTGTAGCAATCGGTCGTGTTCCGATCGAGGATCAGATACAAACGCCCTCGTTACTTTTCGTCAATATGTCGTTGTTGTTTTCTGCTAGATCACTTTCTGTCCCGCTAGTTTTTTGGTTCTTTTAGACTGGACATTCAACTGTTCAAGTTATAGGTACTCCAATTTTGCATGTTTTTAACCTTACAATTTTTTGTGCGGCTTTTTCAGTGTTCTCAAAGAAATTGTAAATTTTTTTAAAGTTTTCAGTGTTAATCCAGCACATTGTTTGTATTTTTGAACAATTTGCTATACTGGTCACTCGGAGTAATTTGACTCACTGTACTTCTTTGACATTGAACATTGAACAACTTCAACTGGACAAGATATTTGACTTTTTTAACTTCTACGATCTAAAAGTTAATTTGTTTTTTGTCTACTACTTTTATGAGTTTCTTAATACTTTTGCACAGCAAACCTTAGTTTTTTAATTTTTGTTACATCAAAATATTAAGTAAAATTCATTTATGTCAAAATACTACTGTAAAGATAAAGATAGTGATTAATCAGGGTTTTGACCTTTTTAAGTATATTTTAAGTGTAAGTATATGTAACAATATACAGACATGCATTAACACACATGAATTGATTTTTTAACGACTCATAAGTAACCATATAACATATAAAGCTGCTTGAAAGCTTAGAAACAGTCAGTTGTGATTTATCACGCCGAGAAAATTTTTCTAAAGTTTGTGGCTTGTTACTATAAGTAATATAATTACATCTAATTTATCGGATAGTTACTCTGGATGTTTACGCAAATCCGAGGCCTATCGTTTGTTTGACCACCCATTAGAAGAAGCCGTTTTGTCCTACCAAAACCTATGGAGTACTTGAACGAGTACTTGAACGAGTACGAGTACTTGATTAGCAAATTCTATGGATTCTAAAATTAAAAGACAAATACGGTACTGTATAGATGAGTGGCTTGACACAAAATCTGAGAAAAGTTTTTTAAAGTATTTTTTGCTGACAACATTCAATTTTGATAAATTTTACTAAAACCCGTAAACTAGTTCGTGATAATTAAATACCCCTTTCTAAAAAACTTGATAAAATGGTGAAAACTATAAAAGATTGGGCCAACCAAGAGTTTTACAATTGGTTACATATTATTGAGAATGAAAAACTGTTTAAAAAGTCGATAAAAATAGAATTGTAAAAGTAAGATATGTCTGAAATAAATCTAAATGTCATGGTTTTTGTATCTATTTTACATGTTTTACATTCGACATACCAATCGGCGTTTACTGGATATTATGCCATTATTTGTTATCCATCTACATATATAAGTAAATTCATTTTGTTGCATTTTTGTCCTTTGGAATGTACATCTACATGTAAATGTACATACTTTCGTGGTCGAGTGAATTGCGTAGTACGACTTAACTGACTGATACAAGTCCGCGTGTATGAACGATTCATGATGACTTATAAATGATCTTTTCGCGGTTTGTAATTAAATAAGAGTAGGGTATTTAAAATCTCAACAAGAGCTTTGCACTAATACTAAAATAAACTAAACAACTAAGTCACAAAATTGCATTTAGCCAATGAGAGCATACTAGTCTTAAGATTGTAGCGGTTCTCACCAATCAAATTAAATCTAAATGTCCTAACATGGAGGATGATATAATTGCGTGGGTGTAGACGCTGTATATAAACCATGCCTGAATCTAATATTAGTTAGTCGATAATTTTTAGTAGTCAATGGACAGTTGCATGAGATGGCAACTGTCCATTGACTACTAGCAAGTTTGTAATTCTTATCTGTCGCTTGATCTATAGCCGATCAAGATAGTACTAAAGGATTAACCTCCAAATATTCTGAGATACAACAAAAAAAACAGAAGTTTGAAACCTATCTAAAGAAACAATAAATTACTGATAGAAAAATGGATACAAATAAACACAAACATGTTAGATAACTTAACAGATTTGTTGCAAAATGCATGTTTTGATAAACCCCAGCCAAAATATCCTAAAGACTATAAAATCTATAAAATTTGAATAATTATAATATGTTTTTGCGTGAGTGATAGTATATCATAAATAACTTTAAAAGGGCTGTCACAATTTAAAGAATTTTTTGACACCTTTACTTGTAGCACCAACACCATCAAATTCAACAAGCATTCGATATTCTAAGAATGTTTAAAGCACTATATTAAGACGCTCTAACTGGCTGACTGGCAATCAGTAACGACTTACGACGCTGAAAAATATGATTCCAAAAAAGTGCTTCTTACTACTAGCAGGTAATTTTGCATTGATTTTAATTTCAATTTTATTAACTGTTATAAATGTTTCTGACAGTTACTCTGCAAGTGTATGGAGAATCAGACTTGCCGATTGTCCAAACTGCCAATGGAAAGATTCAAGGTGTCCTGAAGAAGGAATTGGGAGAGACCTACATCCAGTTTCAGGGCGTACCCTATGCAAAGTCTCCAACTGGTGATCGCCGTTTCGCTCCGCCGGAACGTTTGACAAATTGGACTGGCATCTGGGTGGCAAACACCACCTACACATGCATCCAAGTGGAGCATCATGACCCACCCGAGGAAGGTGTCACCAAAGGTGACGAGGATTGCCTTTACCTCGACATATACATTCTAGGAGAGAAACTCAATCCGGAAGCCAACCTCGACGTGGTCATTCACATCCCCGGCGATACGTTCATGTACGGCAGTTCGAGTGCGTACGTTCTTCCGAAACCATTCACGTTCAAAACGGTTATCATTGTCTCAATAAACCATCGCGTCGGAATCTTCGGTTTCCTCAGCTTGGAAGACAAAATTCTGCCCGGTAACAACGGAATGCACGATCAAGTCATGGCCCTGCAATGGATTAAAGAAAACATCAAATTGTTCGGCGGTAATCCTAATTCCATCACTCTTACTGGCTTTGGCTCAGGTGCCGCTAGCGTACATTTCCACATGATGTCGCCATTATCAGAGGGATTGTTCCACAAAGCAATTTCTATCAGTGGCAACGCTCTAGACCCGTGGGCAATCTACGAGGAGCCTAGACAAAAGACGGAGAAAGTTGGACGTGCCGTTGGATGTTTCCATGAAGGCGACAGTAAAACATTTTTGGATTGTTTAAGATCAAGACCACCTCACCAGCTTATCGAAACCACCAAACTTTTCAGAGAGTGGATATTTTATCCGTTCTCGCCGTTCGCTTTAGTTGTCGACAGCGCTGCCGACAAACCATTTTTACCAGAACACCCGTACAAGATGGTGAAAAGTGGAAAAATCCGCGACATGCCATGGATTGTTGCTTTTTCCACCTCGGAAGGACTGTATCCTTTCGCACGTGAGTCGAATGAGTGGAACCAGTAACACTGCCAATAATGAACTGTATTTTGATTACAGAACTGTTAAAAAATAACTATTTGGACCATATGGCTAAAAACCTCAAAAAATATCTTCCTCTCGCACTCGACTACTACCTGACTGTTGCCAAGAATAAAATGGATGAAGTAACGGAGAAAATCATCAAGGAGTATTTGGGTGGCAAGCCACTTGATAGAAGTACATTCAACAGACTTGTCAAGGTAACTGCTACAATCACACTAACTCTATGTAAATATATAGTAATAAAAAAATTTTATATCTCTAGATGGGTACAGACCGTTTATTCGGTGTAGGAATGGCAAAATCCGTTCGGCTACAAAACATAAATAGGAAATATCCAGTTTACTTCATTAATTATAACTACACTTCTGAGAAGGTTTGGACTATGCCGGAAAAATTTTTTGGAATTAAAGGGAAATATGGTACTGTATTCTTTCATATTAAAGTTAATATAATTGTAAATAATTCGCTTCCGTTACCAGGTGTCGCCCACGGTGATCAAATGTTACTATTGTTCGCTCCGATGAAAGCTTCCAAAAACGACGCCATTATTCAGAGCGCGTTGACAAACATAACCGTGTACTTTGCAAGAACTGGCAAAACTTATTATGACAATTGGGTTTCTGTTAACGGAACTGCTAAGTTAAACAGTTATCTATCTATGGAAAATCCTCATAACATCGGGGTGAAATATACCGAGGATGTCGTTAATCAGCCATTCTGGGACTCGTTGCCTATCATGGAAAATGAGAGACTTGTAGATCAGGAAGCTACATAAGTTGACCATATCTTTAACATTCTAATTAATTTTTGGTGGTGGGCATATAAAACAAAATAAAATTATTATTATTAATTATTCAAAACAGTTTAGATTTCCACAAAATAGAATCAATGTCTTTTCTTTTTGATTGTATGTTTTTGAAGGACTTTAATTGTAACAAACATAAAGTTGATAAAGTAATAAATATTATCAATATAATTTAAATTATTGTATGTTATTTAACGTGTTTGATATGTTGAGGATTTGTACCATGGTAAGAAAACCACTACCAGTACCAGTTTAATTAAAACAGAGTCTTGGGGTATGCACTTCAAACGTGACTAACGCAATGCTCGTCTGACAGCCTCCTTTGCAGATGTTTACGTTATTGTTCGTAGAGTTTGCTTTATGTCAGTTTCTGTGTTTATTATTGTTATTATTAGTTTGCTTAGGAGTGGCAAAACCATTCTTGTTAACCTCTAGGTAAAATTATTTAATAATTTTAAAAAATAACCTTAGTTACTCTAAGAAATTTAAATTATTTTGCTTCCACGTAGATAGTTGACTATTATAGATATAACCAAATGTAGGGTAATTATTTAAACATTTTCCTAATATTTTTTAATTGTTCTACTAAGACTTTTAAAAAGCGATAGGCAAAATTAAAGACTTTTCCATATTTTAAGAATGTCTGGATTACTATATAAAGACACTCTAGCTGCCTGTCAGTCATCAGTCAGTTACAATTTACGACGCAGAAAAAATGGTTTTAAGAAGATCCTTCCTACTACTAGCAGGTAAAATTTATTTTATTATTATTATTTTATATATTATTTTATTATTATAAAGTTAAAAACATTTACACTTAAGATATAATTTGTAAAAGCAATCGTCAATCATCCAGCAGAGACAAACGCTTTGAGAATTCAATAGCTCGATTATTTTAAATTATCAGCAATAGGATTCCTAAAGATGATTAAATATGCGTG
>JAODGE020014067.1:0-20306 GCA_027574965.2 Ecitophya simulans | reverse complement strand
CGGCGCGGCGGCGGCGTCGCGCGCGCGCTTTTCCACTACCCTCGAAGTTTTCCCGGCGGCGGCGCGAGCGGTCGGGCGGCGAGCGCGCCTCGCCGCCAGTCCTCGTCGGCAGGCTGCGTCGGGCGTACGCATCTCGCAGCCGCGTTCCGCACACGTCCTCGCGCGCTCGCGAGTGTCCGCCGCCGCCGCCGCCGCCTCGCCGTGCGTCAGTGTCCGGTGAATCGAAAACGCACTAGTTGGATTACGCGCTGTCGTATGTCGGACGGGCGGCGAAGCGAGGTCGACGGATGTTGTGACCGACTTGGGATGCGTCGCGCTGGCGAATGGTAACAAAAAAACAAACAAACAAACAAAAAACCACACTAATGCATGCACTTAATATTTGCGGTCGATTATGCTCGCGCTCGCGGCCAGCGTTGTTGCTGGTTTATTTTTTTTTGCGCTCGTCGGCGCGTCCTTATTAAGCCCGTCGCTGTTTGGCGATTTGTTTACGCCGGCGCGCCGCGCGTGGGCGTTTTTCACGTCGTCCGGCGAAAATCGCTCGGACGGGCGTAGATAAAGCTTTGTCGCGCGCAAAAAGCGTCTGGTGGCCGAGAACAGTGGGCGCAAAACGAGAAAAAAAAAAAAAACGCACGCGGCGACAACAAAAAAATTGAATGAAAGATAATGCCGCGCGGGAGGCAAAAAATTGATACAGAAATAGTGCAAACAGTGCGAAGACGGCGACTGTATATCCTGCCATCCCAACGGCAAACAGAAACTTTTTTACTTTCTACTTGTTTCTATCAGTTCCATTCTTTCATCGACTCGCTTCGACCCCGGTCGCCCGCCTCATCTATCTGCACGCGGAAGTGTGTGAATTATTAATATTCGACGTCCATTGCCTGCGAAATTTCGCTTTTTACGACCGTGTTTTTCTTCGTCGCGGCAAGATCGCACGAATGCGGGCAATAAATTCCGAAAATTGGCACCCCGTGTCCCGGAGACATTGCGGCCGACACTTTCTAAACAATTTATCAATCAATCACTGGCGTAACTTCGAAACTTTCGCTTCCGCCGACTGCTCGGACTTCGCCCCCGCGCAATAGCAATCTGTGCAAGTAATGCCCGCGGAAATTTGTTTATCTTGTATCGCTCGAAAGTTTTAATGGAAATATTAAGATGAATAAACAAAAAACTATGGAGGCGAGTGATAAACAGACGTCGACGAACAAACTAATTGAGCGTTTCTTATAAATCCTTCGCGCGCAATAAAAACGTTCGGGCGCACAACGCGAGGTGACGTGCGAATCGAAAGCAGAACGTTTGATAATCTCCACGGAAATCCGTTGGTGGAGCCGCCGGGCAACATTAGCAGCGATGCAGCTTGACTGATGCGATTTTTATGAGTATGAAAGCACATCGCACATATCTCGACGAAGAGATCTCTTACGTATTATCGCCGACTTTTATCTTCCATTTTTTCGCGCCGGCACGTCCCGACGCTCGCTTGATTTGCATCATCGTCGCCGCCGCCACCGCCGCGGAACGATAAATTTCCCATTATAATTTATGATAAGTCGATGTGAACAATAAAATAAACTCAATGCGTATATCGCTCGCCGCCGAACTTCTTCGGCCCGCGGCGTTTCTTTCTTTTTTTCGCGGCGCGCGCGCGAAAATTACCCACCGAGCCGCCGTTAATTTCCACCGGCGGCCGCGCCGAAGTTTGCACATCGTCCTCATCGCATCCGTCATCTCTGCCGGGCCAATTCTAGGCTAATCGTAACGGGATGCTAATTATGCGCGCGCATTGTGCTTTTCCATTACCGCCGTCGTAAATTGGCGTCATCGACGAAACGCGAGCGTAAAAACGCAAAATAAGCGAAATAAACAACGCGCAACGTCGACGAAGATCGGCTTTCGGTTCGCGCCGCACCGAACGGCGAAATCGCTAATTTAGGACAATCACGTTACGCGCAAGACGCCGCTGCGGACCGCGGCCGAAACGATAGCGACGTGCCAACGCTGACACGAGTTCGATTCGATTTGTCGTGCGCGCGGGCGTCGCGTTTTCGCAGCGCGCCGTGCATATCGTTGAAGTTTAACGCGCCAACGCGAGCGAGCGTCGATCTGCGCGGAACGAGTGCGAAAGCGCGGCGCATTGCGACGGGGGCGGAAAATTCGCGCGGCGAGCGCGGACGTGCGCGACTCGAGGGACGCACCGGCAGCGCCGCGATGTAGTTCGCCGCTAATCGAAACACGAACGCGACCGCCGCCGACGCCAGTGTCAATATTGATGTGCGGGCGGCGCGCGCAACGAAAAACAAAAAACTGAGGAAGAAAAAAAAAACGGCGCGCCGCGGCGTTGTTTGCGCCCGCCTCGCGGTCATTAGCGTTTCGGGCGGCGCGCGACCTAACTTGCGACGGCACTGCTTATCGTCATTGATAATTCAATACCCTTGACGTGAACGCGGCCGCCGTGCTGGAGTCTAGCGTCGGTCGGCGCCGCCGCCGCCGCTCCGTCCGCCCGCCCCCATTTATGCGTTTGCATCAATTGTTTGCCAAACGACGGCGCGCGCCGACAACGCCATTAGTAGGTTAAGAGGCCATCCGCCGCTCGTCGCCTGTCTGTTTCGACGTCATGCAAATGCTACAATCGTGCAAATGCTACAAACTCCTGTCATACGAACACTTCGCTAGCAACTAACTGATAGCAGTGCGACGCGTGCGCCGGATGAAAAGCGGCTTTTTACGCACCGTTTGCAGTGAAATAAAACGCACTGCTGCGGTGCTGTGCAAGTGGATAATAATGGTTGCGTTTCAATCAACATTAGGCGCTTATTGAAATGATGCGCTGAGCGAGCGGGAAATTTTGTGGCGATTTAGCGAACGAACGGTGGAAATTGGTTTACGCTTGACGAGATAATTTTATTAGATTAACTGCGAATGTTTACAGCGCGGTTGGCGCGGATTTCGACGACGTTTGTTCGTCGCATTGGTTTGCGCGTTTTGCCGCGGGCGGCGGCGTGTTTTGCGAAACACAACGCCAATTTCTTATTTTTACGATGCGCACAAACGGCTCCCATCTACAATCTGCACAGTCACCCGACTCCAGCGGCGGCGGCGGCCGTCGTCGTTCGGCAATCCGAGAGCGCGCCCTCGAGGCATAAAATAGTAAACTTAATTCGGTTTTTCTCGTCCGCCGTTTACCGTCTACGGTGTTTGCCTTTGTGCGCCGCCGCGCGTCTTTGTTTCGTGCCATTAGCGGCCGGGCATTACCATTTCTGGGTCGCGTCGCAGGCGCGGAGTGAGCGTGGGCATCGTGTTTTGTTTTTTTGTTGTTGTTCCGAAGGCCGCGCTTGAGTTCTGCTGCGCGATATGAATCGCGCCCCGGCGCAGTTCCATTACGCGCGGGCAATTTTTACTAAAAGCCACCGCACCTGGACGACCGTTGTTCGCGGGGCGCGGGCTTTCACGCCGTCACCGATATGTCGCTAATTGCGTCGCGCGTGGTTAATGCGTCAGAGGATCGGCGGCGCCGTCGACTAAGTGCCCTCGACGAACGGTTTTCGGGGGCGGCGCGCGCGCCGTCAAAGTTGCGCGCACGCGCCCGCGACGTCAAACGAAGTTTGAGTGCCAATTTTGCCCTGTGTCGCCGACTATTATCTGGCGTCGCCGGCGTCGGCTCGGCGCCGATCATAATTCGGCGTAATCATATCTGGCAGTCAATTTGCCGCCTTGCTGCGAAATTAGCCGGCCGAAATCGAATTTATCGTCGCGACGAGGTCGTCTTTCCTCCGATCGCCCGAATTCGACGTCTATCACACATCGCGCCGGCGTTTTATATTCGAGCGAGGCAGGTGGGCCCACGTGGCGAACAATGCTGCTGCGTTGCCGAAGCGCGCCGAACGCTGCGCAAACAGCGGCGGCCGCGTTAATTACCAATTTCAATTAAAATCGATTCGTTTAAAGCGACAATTAGCGCGCTCAAAAATCGCCGCCGCCCGACACTCCGTTTGCGCGCTTGGATATTGACGGGCGCATATTTCATTTGTGCGTTTTGCGCCTTCGCAATGCCGCAAAAAACGATCGCGCCCGCGTCGCCGCGCGCGAGCGCGCGCCGAATTAATCAAAATTTCAATTACGTCGCGTCTTCGTCGCCCGATTTCGACGCGATGTTTTGGCGTTTTCAATTAAACGTCGGCCTAATTGTTCGCGCGACTCTTCGCGACGTGCATTTGCGCGAAGATAAGCGCGGTCGCAATTTGCGCCGGTTCGTCGCGCGTATCGATGAACTGCGGACGAGATAAGAGCCGCGACGCCGCCGCCGTCGCCTTGCGCGCGCCGCGCAAACACAACAAATTTGCGCCACTGAATTCACGCACGTACAGTCGGGCGGAATTGATTTCGAAATATAATTAATTTCTAATTCTAAAGGCTGCGTCGACGTTGTGCTGGGGACGGGCGGCGTTCTTTGGACGCGCCCGAGCGCGTCGTCGTCCGCCGTTCTTTTTCTTTGTTGTTGTTTTTTGTGCGTGTGTGTGTGTGTGTTTTTTTTTTCTCTTCGACCGATTGCGCGTCGGACGTGCGCGATGTTAATGAGCGTTCTGTTTCTCCTTTCAAGTTGCGCTGTCTCGTCCGGAAAACGTTGCAATAATGCCTAAACTCAAAGTGCCGTGCGGCGCCGAGCGCCCGAAGACCGGCGTCCGGACGAAGACGCGCGAATAGGAAGACATCGCCGCGGCGGTCGGCGCTCCGGTCGTCGGCGATTCTTCCGGGCGACTCACCCTTCGTCACTCATGCATGCCACTTGTGAGACGCCAAGGTCGGCGCTTGCCTAATGCACGTTTTTAGCGTTTTGCGAGTCGCCGCCGCCCAATCTGCCGCCGACACGCGGGTGAGTAGTAGTCGACGTTCGCACGCTCGACGTGCAAATTGATTATTGTCGTTAAAATTCATCGATTATTTTCGTTTTTAGCTTCGATTAAAAGTTCGATTATTTTTTTTACTAGAAATTAATCGAATTAATCGCGTTCTTGTAATCAATTAGTCGAATGCAAGTTTTTTTAAATTCTTCTGCAAATGATGTATCTGAAGTCACCTAGGTGAGCCAAGGTGTTTCGATAATGGGATATTGCTGCGCGTTGGAGAATAAATTTGAAAGGACTGTCTATATTTAAAAATATGTAGACAAATAGGTGCGCACTCGGACGCACTCTAGCTAAAAATGCTGCAAGTGGGTGAATGTTTGAAAACGGTCACTACATATCAAACAGAAATTAAAGGTTAATATCTAGAATATTTGGTGTTTTGTCTTGGAATCAATGTTCATGTAAGATTTATTTATTTTTATTGCAGAAGTATGAAAGAGTAAAATAAAGAAATGAATTTAAGAAGAAGAAAAAAAAACAACCTAAAAACCTGGTGACCACCGCAATTGTATTAATTGAAACAATATATTGAAGATAAATGAAGAGAAAAGGTTCGATTAAACTATCAATCATTTTGTAAACGATTATTTTTACAATTGCTATTAATCGATTAATTGTTTAGTCGATTATTTTCGTTTTTAGCTTCGATTAAAAGTTCGAATATTTTTGACTAGAAATTAATCGAACTAATCGCGTTCTTGTAATTAATCGATTGCACGTTTAATATTTTTCTAATTACGTTAGTTCTTATTCATTTGATTGTAATTAATTTATTTGAATCGTTATATAACTTGATTTCTCTGCAAATGATGTATCAACCAGAAACTAACTATATGATGTTTTTTCTTGGAATCAATGTTAATGTAAGATAAGTGAGCACTTATTGTAGAAATATGAAAGAGTAAAATAAAGAAATTAATTTAAGCAGTTGAAGTGTTAAATTCAACAATATTTTGAATAGAAATAAAAAGAAAAGCTTCGATTAAACCACGAATAATATTGTAAACGATTATTTTAACAGTTGGTATTAATCGATTAATCGATTACTTTGAGCTTTTTGCTCACATCACGCCGCGGGGCAATAAACGTCAATGGCAATGAGTCGCGAGTTAAAAACGCGTCCAACCGATAAGTGCGTCGTCGCGCGCTTTTTTTGGCGACGGCGATGAATTTTGCCGCCACGATCGGCCGGTACGTGGCGCGCGCGAAAACGTCGAAAGGGCCTGCGACCCGTGCGCCGGTTTAACCGCACACCGCGCCGTCAAATATTTGCGCCGAAAAGCTGAGAAGCGTCGTTCGATAGCGTGCTATTTTGATTTTTATTGGTTTTTCGCGGCGCAATCGCGCAGGCGAGCGCCGAAATGCGTGCGTTCGCGCTGGACGCGAGCGAAAGCTCGATACGCGCTCGGCGCCGATTAATGCGCCAACCAAGCCGGCGCAATTGTTTGGAACGGCGCGCATCCGCGTTCGTGCGTCGTGTAAAATCGATGCGTCGAGGCCGAGGCGAAACTAGCGCGAAAGTTGAGATTGCGCGGCCGAACGTATTCTAAATATAAATTCGAAAATAATTGACATCGGAATTGACAACGCGCTATGTTTCGGCGAGACGCGCGACGGGGAATACGGAATTCGATTCCGGAAGACTTCCGCGCGTCCGCGCGCTCCGTGCGTTCGGGCGCGATTGTTGTGCCAGCCGCACATGACAAAAAGAACCAACTGTTGAACTTTTCACGCCGCCGCCGCCGCCCCTCACGCCCCGCGCCCGCGCCGAGTGCGAATATGAAAACATTTTTATTCCATCCACCGAGCTGCCGCCAGACCGCGCAAAACGCCCGCGCTGCGCGCCTATATTGCGCTTAATACGAAAAGGATAACGCGGAGAAGGAGTCATAAAACCGCTCGACTCGACCCGCTTCCTCGCGAAGGTGTGGCGTTTGCGTTTCGGCGTCGCGCGCGAATTTATTTCATTTTTTTTTTTCGAACATTTTAAACATTCGTGCGCACGACACGCCGCGAAATGGCTCGCGAACGAGCGTGCGCCGAAACGCATTCGGTGTTATGGTAAAAGCGCGACGCGATTCGCCTCCTCTTCGCGTCGCGCCATTTTTTGTTGCGCGCGGCGGTTTTTCGCCTTTTTAATGGAGATTAAAAAATAACGCTAACGCAAAATATATGCCCGCCGGTCGTAATTGCAACGGTGAAAAAACGACGCGCGGCCGCCGGCGGGGGCGGCGACGTTTTGTGTTTGTCAAAAACCTACGGCGATGTTCGCGTTCGCGTCTTCTCTCTTTCGATTCGCGCAGCGCCGCGAAAATTACCGCCGCGTCAATGCAGAAAGCCACTGCGCTTTCGGTCGCATTAAATATGCGCTTTGGCGGTTGCACGATACAACGTCGTTTCGTCGACGGTCAGCGGGTGGAAATGAATTTCGCTCGGCCGCGCACACAATCGTCTTGGTGTGATTGTTATTGACTCTGAGCTTCCGCGTGTTTGCGCGCCACTCCGAGCGAGCGCGCAGGCAAATATCGTTCAATTAGTTTTGGCCATTTCTGGTCGGCGCGCCGATCGACGCGCGAAACGAATGCGAAACGTGCGTCGCCGCCCGCCAGCCGAGCGTTTAGCGAAATCGACGCGGGCGTTCGTTAATTACGGAACGCGCGCTGTGTGCTCGCCGCGATTATTTGTTATTTGAAGCGCCGCCGGCCGGACGTTCGACTCGCCGCGCGCTTCCGGACGGCTGCGACGTCCTAATTAGGAAGGACGGCGACTTTTCCGCGCGCGCGTCCGCCGAAGTTTAAGCGTTTTATGATCGGTTCGCTGGAAATAAACGACGCGATTGGCGATCCGCGCAGGCCAATCGCTTTCGACGCGAATTCAATTCGTACTCGGGCAGATTAAGCGCGGCGCGACTTAATTAGAATTCGCTGCGTGCCAAACAAACAAAAAAAAACGCGACGCTTTTTGACGCGCCCGTCGCGTAATCGCGATATCATTGAAACGCGCCGGCAAACATATCGGCGTGTGCGGCGCTCGTTTAAATAAAACCGCGCCGGCTTTCTGGAACGCGCCCAGCGGCGCGACGTAAAACAATCGGCGAATTGCCGCCGCGCTCAAAAATTTATCGCCGCCGGTGGCGTTTTCGGGGCCGGAGCCGCACGCCGAGCTGGCGGCGGCACCGGCGGGTTTCACTCCAATACCATTTCGGGCGCCGTCGGTGATACACACTCGCCAATCCGCGGCCGAGGCTAATTTTTATCTCGATTTTACTACAATTTCAAGGCTCTTTATTTACATCCGCAGCCAAGCGGTGGCGCTTCTTGGTTTTTTTTCTATTTATATATATATACTTCGTTCCGAACGGCGTGCGTCCATGTTTTGCGCTCGTATTTCTTTCGTCTTTATGTTTTATGCCTTCCCGCCTCTCATTTTTATTTTCGGCCTTAATTTATTTCCTCATTCTGCTATTTATTGAATTTATCGCCCGCGCTCTGAATGCGTCGGCCGAAAGGTGCGTCGTCGAGGGTTGTTATTGAAAAACCAAACAAAAAAAAACAGTTAAAACTAGGACGTAAATAAATAGGATTTTCAGTTTATTAGCACGATTTGCCGGCGTGTTTTCGACGCCGCTGACTCCGCGCCCGGGGGTGTCCTCGAGGGAGGCGCGTGGGGCAGTCGAAAAATCGTTAGACAACGTAATGCCGGCAGGAGGCGATTCGTCGGAAATAGCCCATTTAATCGTCTTGTGATTATCAATTTTACGAGGAACGTGCTCTCCTTTTATGAGCGTCGTATATAAATATATATATATATATATATTTTTTGCCAACCCCTCTCCGCGTTCGGGCCGGCGACGGTAACGAAGCCAACCGATGCGCTGGCGGTAATGGAGTATCGGATAGTAATGGGCATCTGCGGAGGCGGCGCGCCGCAGTCGGCCGGACGTTCCGAAAATGTTGTATTTTTCTCATAATCTCACGTTTATGTCTCTTCGTGCGCTATACGTTGCACGTCGGAATCGAACGCGCGCTGGCCACGTCCAGCGCAGAGATGGGCAGTAAAGTAGGCGGCGGGCGGCGCAAAATGCAAAAAACACGCTGGCTCAGCTCCAGTCGTCTCGATGTTTCGATGCGAACGGATTGACTCGTAGTTTCAGTCGAGGTGCGTTGCCGTTTTTCGTTTCGCCTTCATTCCGCGCACCGCGCACTTTTTAAACAAACCAAAAACAACAACAACGACAATCTGGTTTGATTGCTAGACCACGACCCGAAACCGTGTTCGGTTGAACATCGCTCGCCGGTCACAACGTTACAGCGATGACTTCGCGCGCGACCATGCTACGGGCAGCTGCGCGATGACATGCGCTGCCGCCGCCCCCGCCCCGGAGTCGGGGACTATGACCTTCCCGACGCGTTCGCAAAACATCCCCGCACGTCGAACCGAAATTATGCCGCCGTCGGCTAACAATGCCGTCTATCAAGTGCGCCGGCAAGAGGACATCAATCAAAATTTAATTTCGTACATGACGTGACATCAGCCGCGCGCGGCAGGTAATTACGCGTTATTGGTGCGGCGTTTAAGAGTGCGCGCATCGGCAACATGTATTTGATCGGCGTCCTCGCATTGGAACATTCGGATGTGCAAATATTTGCGGAGCGCGCGGCGCTCGGCGAGGCTCTCGCGGCAGGAGAAAAGATTAACGTTTTCCCTCTGCGCCCGAACGTGATTACCGAATTGAAATGTTCGCGACGATTCGTTATTCGATGCGACGATTGTCGGGCGGTCAGTGGCGCTTCGCGCTTGAAGTTTCGTCGCCGACGTCGCTCGGCGTTTTAATTAATACGACTCGCGGCGCGGCGGCGGCGGCGGCGGCGAGAGGGGCGGAAGAGGCGCCCGCGCCGAACAATCGCGCGCGCCGCGCGTCGTTCCTTAATTAATATAACTCGACCATAATAAAATTTACGAGGGTGCTATCTGAATTGATTGGACGCGGCGCGGCGCCGACGCCGCCGCCGTCGACGATTTGTTTTGTTCCGATCCGGCTCGTTATCTGCGAACGCCCGCGGGTATACCGATTGCAGCGAGCCGGCCGCATTTACCGCAAACATTAACTCGCCGCGGGGGCGGCGTCGAGCCGCCGACGGATGCGCGCGCCCGACGCGATCGCAACGCTTCGTCGCGCCTTCCGGCTGCCGCCATTCGGGGGGCCGTTTTCGCGATGCGCGATTTCGGACGCGGAACAGTCGGTATGCGCGAAAATTACGACGGCAGTTGACGGCGTCGGCGTGTGCGTGTTATTGACTTTATTGACGATAAATATCTTCGATATTTTCTATTCATAACGCAAATTTATTGTCGTCGTTCCTCTGCGAAGCGCTCGAAATCAATTATTCAAAAATCCCCGTTCGCCGGCGCCGCTTTTTTTTTTAATTTTTTTTTTTTTTGCATTTTCGCCATTATCTCCGACGCGGCGCGCAGAAACGTAAAACTTGAAATGCGAAATTCCCGGCGCGCGCGCGGACAAATGTCGGATGGCAATGCGTCCGGCGTAAGCAGCGTCATAAATCCGCGCCGTGTGTTTTTCTGATTATTTGCGCGCGCGTTCGCAGCGGCCCGATGACTGAAATTGTCCTCTAACTTTTGCCCGCGCGCGCCGATGATTGTTATTAACCAATGGCAAAAGTTGCGCGTGATAAATGTGTTTGCGAAATATCCAAAACCGCTTTGTTTCGCGCCATGTGAGAATTTGACGCTTTTTCCATTCATGGCCGGATTACGTTCGGCGCGTTCTGCATTAGAATGTTGTCGAAAATATCGAATTTTATACCGTTGCGATTGTCCGAATTCAATATCGCTGCATCGATACATCAAAAATAAAATATCGCCGAAAAATGTCAAACATGAAATATCGATATATCGCTATATTTTCGACATCCTTAATTTCGATCATTTCGGAAACGCGATACAACTCGCCATGTTTTTTAGTAAATAACACAATCTATCCGATATTTTCTTTTGAATATTTACATGTCGATAACGATATTTAGAAAACGTTTCGTGCACGTTTCCGACATCGGAAGTCGGAGCGAACGCAACGGATACGCGTCGCGACGATGGCCGAAGCGTTGTTTGCGTGCGATGGCGGGCGTCGGTGTGACTAAAAAATAAGCGTCGGTTGATCGGAGAACGGCAATAACGTGTGGTGGACGACGCGCGGTCTTGGCAGGCGCGAGCGCGACCGCGATAAATCCCTCCCGACGATGCACGGTGACGCCGGACGCCGACGTGCGCAGGACGTTGCGCGCTCGCGTCGTCGCGGCCGGCGTCGCGCGCGCCTCGATAGATGGGGAATGGAGACGGGCGAAATTGATTGCGGACTTGGTAAGCGGCACGAGACGCGCGCGACGCCGACGCCGACGTCTTCTCTGACGCGGCGCGCGCGTCTGTTTACCGCGCGCTGCGGTTTCGAATTTCCCGCGACGCCCGAGGCGACCCATTCGTTTGTGCGGATTGATTGTATCACCTCCTCGCGCTTGCTAATTATGCGCGAATGTTTTAATTCGTTCTCGCCGCAGGCGTCGTATAAACATGGTTTAGGAATGCGCTCGATTTGGAGATGCTCCTTGTGGATTATTTTCCAGTCATATTTGGCCATGTTTGTGGTTTTTTTTCCAAGAGATTATTCAATGCATTGCACCGCGGAGTAAATTTGTAACGTTTCTATGGGTAATATTTTACGGTCTCCTCTATATAACATTCTCTACAACTATCCTGAACATCTTGAAATTGCTCATTGTTATCAGGAATTATAATCAAAACGATGAAACAAATTTCTCGAAGAGAATGATTGTTTTTCATAAAAAAAATTTCAATTTTAGAGTCGAAAAATTAACAAATTAACATGCATAAATAATTTTCTGGAATTTTACACTTTTCGACCTTGTCAATAAGAACTTAAATATTGCCGAATAAGTAAAATTGCTACACATTTTCTTCCTGCAGGCGCCGTATAAACATGGTTTAAGGATGCGCTCGATTCGGAGTTGCTCTTTGGGGATTATTTTTCAGTCATATTTGGCTATGTTTGCGGTGTTTTCCAACAGAATATTCAATACATGGCAGCGGGAAGTAAATTCGTAGCCTTTCTATCGAATATTTCAATCAATTCTAAGGCAGTTCATTGAATGTTGGTGATTCTTACAAAACTGCACATCAACATGCCATCACATCCCTAGTTTTTATGGACTCCTCTATAAAACATTCTCTACAACTATCCTAACCATCCTGAGATTGCTCATTGTTATCAAGAATTATTATCAAATCGAGGAATAAATTTCTCAAAAGGAATGATTGTTTTTTTATCAAAAAAAATTCAATTTCAGAGTCGAAAAATTAACATAATAAACATGCATAAATAATTTCTTGGAATTTTACACTTTTCGACCTTATCAATAAGAATGTAAATATTGCCGAATAAGTAAAATCGCTACACGCTTCCTTCCTGCAGGCGCCGTATAAACATGGTTTAAGGATGCGCTCGATTCGGAGTTGCTCTTTGGGGATTATTTTCCAGTCATATTTGGCCATGTTTGTGGTGTTTTCTAACAGAATAGTCAATACATTGCACCGGGAAGTAAATTCGTAGCGTTTCTATCGAATATTTTAATCAATACCAAGGTCAGTTTGTTGAATGTTGGTGATTCTTGCAAAACTGCACGTCAACATGCCATCACATCCCCAGTTTTTAACTCCTCTATATACCATTCTCTACAACTATCCTGACCATCCTGAGATTGCTTGTTGTTATCAAAAATTATTATCAAGTCGAGGAATGGATTTGTCAAAGGTAATGATTGTTTTTAGCCACAAATTTTAATCTCAGAGTCGGAAAATTAACATAAAAAACATGAATAAATAATTTTCAGGAATTTTCCACTTTTCAAACTTTTCCATGAGAACTTAAATATTGCCAAATAAGTAAAATTGCTACACGTTGCCTTCCTTCCTGCAGGATGCGCTTGATTCGGAATTGTTCTTTGGGGATTATTTTCCTGTCATATTTGGCCATGTTTGTGATTTTTTCCAAGAGAATATTCAATACATTGTAGCGGGGAGTAAATTCGTAGCGTGTCTATCGAATATTTCAATTAATTCCAAGGTCAATTTGCTGAATATTGGTAATTCTTGCAAAACTGCACTCCTCTATAAAACATTCTCTAGAACTATCTTATCCATCCTGAGATTGCTCATTGTTGTCAAGAATTATTATCAAATCGAGAAATAAATTTCTCAAAAGGAATTATTGTTATAGACTCCTCTATATACCATTTTTGACTTTATCAATAAGAACTTAAATATTCCCGAATAAGTAAAATTGCTAGACGTTTCCTTCCTACAGGCGCCGTATAAACATAGTTTAAGGATGCGCTCGATTCGGAGTTTCTCTTTGCGGATTATTTTCCAGTCATATTTGGCCATTTTTGTGGTGTTTTCCAACAGAATAGTCAATACATTGCACCGGAAAGTAAATTCGTAGCGTTTCTATCGAATATTCCTATCAATACCAAGGTCAGTTTGTTGAATGTTGGTGATTCTTGCAAAACTGCACATCAACATGCCATCACATCCCCAGTTTTTATGGACTCTTATATATACCATTCTCTACAACTATCTTGACCACCCTGAGATTGCTCATTGTTATCAAAAACTCTTATCACATTGAGGAAATTAAATTTAGCCGAAGAAGTAAACAATTTGATCCGTATTTGGAGCTGCCATCGCTAACCGTTTCTCGTTGATATAACGTTACACCTTGATAAGGATATCGCAAATTCGCTACGGAGCGCAGCTCTGCAAAAACGACGATCGTTGTCTCGACAAATTTTACATCCCGAGCCAGCTAATTAATGTCGAACGAACATATCGCCACCATTCCAAATGACTGTGCACACTTTTGGATGTTGGCGATACCAATTGAAATGCGTACGATTAGGCGCAACGCGTAAAGCCCAATGCATCGATGGCGAACGTCCAATTGCGGCTGACATAATCGACCAACGCCAGTCGCGTCTGATGTGATTAAAAAGCTTATTTAATCCGCGGCGAAATTTATCGCGCTCGTTTTTATTGGATGCGCGCGAGCGAAACGGCGCATTTTCTCGACACGAACGTCGGAACGCCGCACTGCACACCGGCACCGTTTCGGCGCGCCTCATTAATTTTGCAATTATTAACATAATCAAGCAGAAATAAATATTACACGAGCAGCGCGCGCCGTTAGTAAATAAATGCTCGCGCTCGCGTCGTAAAAGTAAATAACTGCGCGGACGCGGCGCTGTTTGATTCGAATTGATGTTATGCGCGGTAAAACATGCGCAACGCGTGTTATTCAACTTCCACAATAGTTTTTCATCACAATCAACAACAATAACAGCATATGTTTAGTTTGCATTTCGCCGCCCGCGTCCTGACAGCCCCTCGCGCGTGCATACGGTTATTACGGGCGGCGGCGGCGGCGGCGGCGTCGCGCCTCGTTATATCGGCATGGCGCATCGCACGCATAATGCGATAGTGCGCTTTTTAATAAATTATCGCGCCGCTTTTGACCGTCGTTTTGGCGCCGGCTGCGAAAGCGCGCGCTTATTTAAAACGCCTAATCCGGCCGTTTTCGGCGATGATGAATCACCTTTCGGCGGATTACGGTCCTTCCGCGGCCGAGGTATTGCTTATTCCGCGTATCGTCGCCGCGCGCTCGCGATATTTCACGCCGCGCGACAGCCACGTCGGCGCGGTGCGGGGGCGGCGGCGGGATGGGCGATCGCGTCGGCGGTTGACGTCGATGCTAATCCGTCGCTTCATCCCGGCGCCGATGTTCGAAACATATTTACTCTCGTCAACGCATTGCGCGCCGTGCAACGCCGCGAAAAAAAAAACGAAGAGGTGGCGGACGGCAAAGGTCTCGGTTGTTAGACGCCGCTCGGCGAGTGCATACAACCAAACAAACGCGGCGGCGGCGGCGGAAGAAAAAGCGACCGAGCCGGCGCGGATGGTGGCTTAGGCGGGCTCGTCGGGCGTCGATGAAAAACGAGCGCGGCGCGCTCGCGCACGGCTAGAACAATAAAGACAGATAAAGACGGATGATGAAGATGAGCGACGATGATCCGATGATTGATGCACATGTTAGACGCCGCCGCGTACACGACCTCCCGAACGAGTGCAGCTAATTGCCCCGCCTCCCCTGCCGCCGCCGCTCGGCGCTTCCGGCAGTCGTCGCATATTAGGGCACATCGCATCCGGTCTTATTTCTCGATCGCGACGGTAAACCGACGGGCGAATTTCGTCTCGGAGCCAAACTCCATTGAATTAAACATGCGCACGCATCCGAAACTCGGGTGGTTTTAGGCCATTTTGCGCTCGTCCTGGACGAGGGTTGCCAGGCGCGTCGCCGTCGACGCAACACTCGTCCAGGTGTGAATCACGCCCCCTTATCTCATCGATTATACTTAATTGAACGCAAAAAAAACAGACAATGAAGTGGTTCAACAACGTTCGCAACGTAATTCGGATCGAGCAAGAAACATCGATTTCCAGCCACGTTGGCAACCCTGGCAAGCGTGCAATGTTTGCACGACGCCGGCCTTCTGGGCACATTAATGCGCTAATTATTAATCACTTAATGAACACGGTAATTTTATATCTGGCGCGTCGTCCGCGCCAATACACGCGCGAGCAAATTGCGCTGAGCATCCTTGGCGTCCGAGCGAGCCGACATTCGCCGTTATCACTATTGTTATGACGTCGTCACGTCGAAATTGAAGCCATCGGCGCGCCGATATTGAGATGTCGCGGTCATTTTCCAATAAGCCGTAAAAAGAAAACGGCGTCGCGATGATTTTCCCATTAAGCGCGCGATCAATTTGCTCAATTATTAGCTCGCCGTAATGGGCGCTTCGGGTCAAGCGAGTCGAGAACGACGGGTGCCCCTTTGCGGGGCGGCGTGCGTCCACGGCATGTTTATTGATTTTCGACGCGAGGGATTCGGGCGAGCGCGCGCGCGCGCTCGCAAAAAAAAGCAAAACGCAACAAAAACAAAAACTTACCTGTCAATTGGCGGCGCTGAAATTTTATTACGCGCGCGCTCGGCGGCGCGATATTTATAAACGTTTCCGGCCGTTGCATGAATATCAAAAGTATTACCCGGCACGCCCGTCGTGAATATCGCCGGCGATCGCTGGGCGAGCGGCGGCCGGGCCGCCGCCTCCGGAATGCGCTCGGCGCATGTTTATGGGCGTGGGAGCTCGCGCGGTTCGACGGAGCGGGCGAGAGAGGTAATGCGCGAGCATATATTGTAAAAGTTTGCGCGTGTCTGCCGCCTCGGCCGGGCGCGACTTATCTATGGAAATTCGAACTTTCGTGCGCTCGCCGGCGATGCGGCGACGGCGGCGGCGGCTGCGGAAAGAAAGTGGAAAGTGGAGGAATGCGGAGATTACAAGTTAAATGTTTCATGTAAATAGTTCATACAGGCGCCGGCCGCGGCGTATCGGCGATCGCGCAATATCGCCCGGACGATAAAGGACGCTGGCGGCGGCGCATTGGGACGCCGAGCGAGCTATCCGGACGAGCTGGTCGGCGGCGCAATGGCGAGGATAATCGCCGGAATGCGGAAAAATGCGGCGGCGCCGAATTGAGAAATGGCACAAGTGTTTCGAACGCAATTGAACGCCCGCCGCCGCCGCGCGTCCGATGCTAATGCGGCGCGCGCTCGACGGTTATCGCCGGCGAGCAAGGCGTCGTCGACTGCGCGATCGGTCCGGCGAGCGCTCGTTCGCGATATCCGGCTCGTTGCCGCCGTTTTTCGCTCGCTTACACATTCGGGTCGGACGCGCGCGGACATGCGCATGCGCGGCGACGGCGGCGGCGGCGGAGGAGGAATCCGAGTATGTAAAAGTTTCAGCGCGCGCCCGGCGCCCGCGCCCTCTTTGTCGAGACAAAAGTTTCCGCGGCGCGTTCTTTGCCCAACTATTTTAATGCCGAAACTTTGCCGTCGATCGCCGCCGGCCGCGCGCGTGCAACAACGCTAATTGCCGCGCCCGCTGCCGACGGCGCAAATCGCATCGATCAACCATTTGTTTAATTAATGCCCGCGAACGCTGCGTTTACTGACGGCGGCCGACTTATTTTCCAGCTAATGGAGCGGGGCACAACCGAATGATCGACGCGGCGCCGACCGCCCAACGCAAAGTGCACGTCGTTCGCGAGCCAAGGTAAGCCGAAACATTGACGAACGTTCGTAACGTCGTGTTTACGTCGGACGTCCGACGTATTTCCGCCGCGGAGTCGCGAGCGGCGGCGGGCGCGAATTCGTTACGCCCGGCGGCGCGAGTTAATAGAAACTTAATGGCGACTTAATAAGGAAGTTTGCCAACAATTAGACGCCGGCATCGCGGCGGATCGGGCGAAAACTTTTCGCCGGAATCGTTTCAGCGAGGTCGCGACGTTGCCGCGCCGCGTTTATTGTTCGACTTTCGCCGAACGCGGATCGCCGACCGAATCGATGCTTCGGCGAGTGCGCATATCTAACCGTTCGGACGGACGGAGAGTACTAAGACTAATTTGATGGCCGGCCCTTTTCGCGAATGGCGCGTGCAGCTTTTATATTAATTATGCGCCATTATGACGTTCGGGAGCATTTAACGAATGCGCTTTCGTCGACAGCTGGATTATGATGAATCGTCGCAATCTGAACATTTCGCTCTTAATCCGCGTAAATCGATTAGCGCCGACGTGATTTTTGCGCCAAACTTCGCTGCGACAATGTAAATTCTGCTTTAAACGCGTATTAGTTTACGCGGATTATGCTAACGGGGCGGCGGCGGCGCGCGGCTGCCGCAACGTAAATAAAGCTCTTATTATCTTTCGCCCGGCGACTAACAAATAACTGTAATTAAAAGCGCGCGCGCGATCAGCGCCGCGCGGCGATTTATCAGCGGCGGCGATTACTCTTTCGAACTTCATAACCGCGCGATCGCGATTTGCCGCGCCGGATTTTCGTCGACGGCGGCGGCGGCGGCGGCGCGGCTCGGGTGTCCCGGCGGCGGCGTGGCTGAAATTACTCGCAAGATACACAATACCTAATAAATCAGCGCCGAGGACGGCGCCGGCGCGTTGTCGCTCGTCCCGTCGTTATTTATCGCTCGATCTCGGGCGCGACGTCGGCGTCGCCGGCGCGATTACGTAATTTGCGTGCGCCGGCCAGATTGCGCGCGCGCGCGCGACGCCCGGCCGCGAAGTTCCGGCGCACTCGTCCGGCGGATCGAAAACGGCGCGCCGCCGCCGCGAAAACCGTGCCGTCTTAATCAAATTCGACGTGCGCAACGCGTCCCGCCCACGTCGGCCGCCCTCGCCGCAAACTTTCCGTAACGTCGTTATTGTCTTTCAACGCAAGTTTCGGGGTCGGCCGTCCCACCGGCGTCCACTAATTAACTGACTAATAGGGACCGGCCGTCGCGACGGCGCGACGCAATATTCATATCATCGCCCCATAACGATGCAAAGTTTTTAAACTCGAATCAACAAGCGCATAATCGACTGACGTCCAACTACTTTTCGCCGAACGCCGGTCCCGGATATTTGTGCAGGACGCACGCACCAAAATTAAATTTGTGCTCAAAAATAAGCAATATCGATGTATCGATATATCGAATAGTGTAATATCGATATATCGATGTATCGATATATTTTCGATGTGCCCAGGGAAGGCGGCACGTGCCGCGCCGCGATTTGCATAACACGCCTTGACCGATTGCGGTCGAAACGCGCGCGATTCAATTAACAATTAATGCGCTTTTTGTGGCGCTAATTCGGACGTTTCGCGTTGTGGTTAGCTCCCCTCGCCGGTCGGCGCGAATTCCTCGCGCGCGCATTGTGGCGGCGAACGAATCCGGCGATAAATTTCGGCGTCGAGGCGCTCTTCGCGCGTCGCAGGTCGAAGCCGCGCGCGCGAGAAATATCGCGATCGTTTCGCGGACGCATCGCGCCGCTCATTTCGCGTCGGATGGCGCGGAATGCGCCGCCGCCATCCGTCGGAATTGCCGCTCGCTCGCCGCGGCCGCCGTTGTTACGTACGGCGCCCATTTCGCGTCGGACGCGTCGTTCGCGCGCGTTTTTATCGCCGGCTTCGGTTTCGCATAAATTGCCAGCGGCGGCGCTCGAAAATCCACCGCCGCGCGCTATAAATATAAACATGCGCGCGCCCGCATCCGAGTGCGTTCATCACCTTCGCGTGGCTTCCCGGGCGCCGCCGCCGATTTGCCACCGAGAAATTGGCGATGGTTTTTGTTTGCGTCTGTCGACGTTCGTTTTTCACCCCGGACGTCTTCCGAACCTTCGGCAACATTCGGGTGACCTGCGCGCGCTCGAAATATATTCTTAGCTTATGACGCGGCGAGTAAATCGATCAAATTCATAATGCGCCCCCAAGGAAATCGAATTTGCATTCGCATCAATCGCGCGTTAAATTTTTCAAAAACAAGCTCGAAACGTCGATTGTTTTGCTTGTTTCGCCGAAAAGAACGGGCGCGTTTAGCGAAAGTATCTAGCGAATAGAGTTGGATGCCATCCACGTAAAGCGACCTAGCCCAAAACATCTTAGGTACCTAGTCCCAAGTGTTAGCGGCTATAAATCTTTTTACTCTGTGATTTACGACACCCTGAAATCGACATACATTTATAATTATGAAATTTACAAATAAAAAAAGTAAATTTCTTTATATAAATCACACAACTAAATTATCTATTATTTGATACCAAACACGACTATGTTATTTAAGTCTATAACTATCTTAAATGCAGTATATAAACAGCATTACAATTATAAAAGTGCAGTTATGCATATGTATGTGTGCTACGGCTAATCGGCATTCGATTGGACTTAAGCACAATTCGAAATTGTTTTGGCGTGTCGATCAAAAATGACTTTAAAATAAAAAACGCATGTCCATTTAAAATACGTGAGAAATAGGCTAAAATGGCTGTAATTTGTGATGCAGGCAATTCGTCGCCCAGATAAATACTGGTACATATGTAATTTTGTATTACCTTTCGATTGAGTCTAAGCCTCAAAAACATATTCAGAATCTACAATTTATTGGGTTTCCAATGGTAGTAAGATTGATTTGATATTGTTTGGGCGTGTTAGTCAAAAATGACATTAAATGATCAATTAAAATTTTTACATGTAAATTTTCCATAAGAGTCATCTATTGCTACCAGATCTAGGGCTAGGTTCTCACCGCTTTTAATTGCAAATTTCGCGTAGCTACGCATCGAAAATGACATTAAACATGATATCGTTGGAAAGCACTTAAGACGCTTAATCGAATGACATCGAGACCTGAT
>JAODGE020014062.1:0-10222 GCA_027574965.2 Ecitophya simulans | reverse complement strand
TAATAACAGTGCAACAATTGATAGCATTTTTTATAAATTAGTTAGCTTTGAAACGACCAGTTTTTCTGACCCCGCAGACTTACTCATAAATAATATTGAAATCCCATATGTCACAGGCATTGAAAAGTATAAATATTATGCTTTGAAGTGGCATTAAATATAACGCAGGATTGGTTCCAATGACAGTTGAAAGGCGCCGGGAGACTTTCAACCAGCCGTGCTGAAAATCAATATCAACCAACATTCGTTGCAGTTTTAAAGTCAGCGAGTTTTAACGACCTAACTAATCACATCTAATCACACTTAATTTAGCAATAATTACGGGCAATTACCTGCCATCTACAAACTAGTCTAAGAAAAGCACAGAAGTAAGACGTTGGAAGTTATAGCGTTTATTTGCGTATGTAAACCAGTCAGGCCGAGCAAACTTTACTGCGTTGCGGATTGCATACGGATAAAAATTATTTTGGTGTTACAATTGTTTCCAGAAAAGAAGTGATTACTAATGTCCGAAGTGTTACTTGCTCATTGCTCACTTTGCTCATTGCTCATTTAACGCTGTGACGGTTGGAATGCAATAGCTGGGTGCATACGATGATCATTCCATTACGCCCACGTTCAGCTTCGGCATTTAATCATTATTCCTAATCGGAACAGCGAGTAATTGCTGAATCTCTGGGGAAACAGGAGGCGTCATGATAAAATACGCAAAGCTCTTCGGCCTTCAACGCGTTCGTACTACGAAGCTTTTCACAGCTTTACTGTTTGTCAGGTATTGTTCAATCCACTATTCAGTGCTTGAATAAATATTGAAATATGAGATAGAAGTATAAATTTACCTGCGATGCAGTAGTTATTTTGATATAGAAACTTTAAATATCTACTTTAATAATTTTTTATTTAAAATATTTGCTTTAACGTTTACTGTTTAACCTTTAACAACAACAATTTTTTAAAACTATGGCCAAAACTTGAATTTCAACTATAACTCTCACTAGAATATTAATGTATTTTTATGCAACGTTTTATATAGAATGAGAATTGATAGTTATTGTACTTTATTGTTCTAAAATTGATAACGCGTTAACACGATGTAAATTTACTTAGAGGCTAGTTATTGAATATATAAAGAGCACTCTTTCATGTTGGATTATAATTTGAATCATATATCATATTATAGGCATTACAGATTTGCATTGAATTATTAACAACGGGTTACAAGCACTTGAATTATTTATTTATAGGATTGGCCGCGATGAGCGCCGAGTCGGTGCCTTCCAGCCGGGACTGCCCTGTCTCCTGAACGAACCGGGTTAAGGACGATTCACAAAAACACTGCACCCCAATTTAATGCACGCGGCGGGCCATTCCGGCGTCATTTCGACGCCTCGAGGCATGGAAATTCGGGAAATGATATCAATATTAATCCCGTGTCGCAGGCTCCTGCTGCATGACGGCGCGCGCGCGCGAAGCATGAATGAAATCGGCGCGCGATGTCCGTCGAATTAGCTCGACGTCGACGGGGAAAGAGGCGTGCGAGAGCCGGTGAGATCAGCAGGAAACGAGGACACGACGCGGCGCGACGTGGTTGGTATTTCCCAAAAAGGGTACCGACTGCCGGACGTTTCGCGCTCGACGTTCGGGGAACGTCCGTGCACCCGCACATCGATCGGGACTGTGTACGAACTTCGGGGGTTCGGGTTCTGGCTGCTGCTCCCGCCGCGCCACGCCACGGCCGCGTGTGACGGCCCGCAGGACGACGGCGGAGGCGGCACATCGCGCCGCCGCCGGTTTGCGCTTTGTTCGTCTTTGCGAGCGCACGGCCGCGCGATGCGGATTTCTCGTCCCTGCGCGGTTTGTCTTAGCACCCCGTTTGCACACATGCGAGCATCGCACGTTATTGATAGTCCTGCATTTATTAAATTTTGACACACTATTAGTATAACATATCTGCCATCATTTTCTGATACACTACGCAAAATAACAAAATATTATATATAGCGTGTAGCGTTCTAAATAAAATGACTGTGACCTTACATTAGAGTTGTAGGGTGAGTAGAACGTTTGGGAAGGTGATGAAATTGGTTAGCGTGCTTTGTTGCGCGACGTGTTTTGCTGTGGTAGTTGCTACAGTACTGTAACGTTGCCGTTTTACCTTCCAAATGTCAGCCGCCCACGCCTCTTTCTGCCGCAGTATTAGTTTTGGTATATATAGGTAGTATATAGATTTCTTTTATATCGTGACTGCAATTGCTGCGGTCGTGCATTACGCAAGANTGCTTGTATCAACACCACACTTGATTTAACGAAATAACTCATTCGGTGTTTGAAATTTGCAAATTGGAAAAGTGCCAGGTCAATTGTAACGCAATTTTATATTACCGATATATTAAAACTTGTCACAAACATACCTACAATAAATTCTGCTTCATAAATAACACAGCACTATACTGGGTTGCATTTTTTCTTTTCTGAATCGTTTGAAACTTGAAATGCTTGCTCAGATTTTACAGCTTAAAGCGAGAATTGCTTTTTTAATTATTTACCATCCGCCTGAGTACTGAATGAAACCACTGACAAGCCGAGAGTTTTCTCTGGGGGCACTGCAGAGTAAGAATGTTTATATATCTGTAGGGCGTGTCTAGTATACGTTACTGCAATATATAGGGCAACCAACATATTTTCTGACCTCCTTCGTCGCACGGCAGTTAAGTCTTGTCAGTGTCCTTGTCCTTGTCCTTGAGCGACCTTTCTAGTTCAAATTCGCGCTGCGTTTAATTTTCGCAGAATTGCGCAAAAAGCAAATTATGCGACTGCTTGCATATCATTGCGGAGATTACATGCTCTGAACGGACACTAACAGATAGGTAATTTTAATAAAATGCGTATTATGCTACGTGATGTAATTTTGAAACGATAGCAATAAATAACAATTTAGAAATTTTGCAACTTCTAGAAGCGGATATTAAAATTATTTACACTCCTTGGGTTTGCTCGTGCAACATACTGAAATAACAGTTTGCGCGCTTGATAACGCTAGAAGTTGGGTAAGTATCAGGAAGACGGATGCACATTCGTTCGCACTAATATAATAATAGAGAAATGTTTACTTCTGTAAACATGCATTTGCAACAAAAATATATACTCGTAGGGTTTCTTTATTGGGAAGTTGAGTAGTGAATCAAAAAAATATATTAGAAATATTTTGTTATTATAAATATATTGTTTCATTTTAAAACGAATTTATAGTTTAAAACTCATAAATTCACGAATTTAATGAAAGCGGAAATAAATTTTAAATTGACCTGTTCAAAGCCATGTGGTATAAAAACTGAATATAAAAAGACAATGCCATTATTGCAGACCTTATGGGCTTTACATGAATACGTGAGTGAAAAATAAATGAAGTCAGGGTCAATTGGAATTCTTTACAAGCTTTGGAAAACGGTGCCAGAGATCAGTCTGTTAGACGTAGGCATTCACCTTTTTTCCTGTTCTTGTTGCCAATCGTGGACTGATTTATGTTGCTTCAGGTATCCCTTTTTAGACGGCATCAGACAGTTTTTCCAAGCATTATTGAGTTTTCGCTTTTAGTGAAAACACTTTCTCTAGAACTAGACAAAACGAGGGTTACGGTTCATCTCGAGTAGTGACTAATTTAAAACAGTAATGCAAAAGTAATTGCAATAATGTTTGTAGATGAATCGAGCAAAACTCGACATTTTTTGTAATGCTAATCATTCGTGCCTTCGGGGAATGTTAGACTGCAATCTGGGAATTGAGACTGGCCGCGCCACACATCACGTAATAGCCTACAAAAACCGCACAAGGATATTTGGACGTTCAGGCACATGGCACACATGACGTATTTGTTACAATATCAGCTCTACGAATCAAGTACGCCAAGCACGTGGCAAATAAGAACTGGTTTTCTTAAGATTTGTGTACGTTTTGATGTAACCCAGCTTAGAAAATCGATTTTCCCTATATAACATCTACAATCGAATGCCAGCCAAACACACTGCATGTATTTGAATTTTCGCCGTTCAACTAATAAAAATGTAATGCAGCAAAACGCGACGAATAAAATTTAATTTAATCGACCCCGTAGGTTATGCATTGTTATGGTTTTAATTAAAATCATGTTATTCAAAAGTTAATTAATTCCGTAAGGACGCGTCAAGCTAATTTTCATGCGCGCAAAGTCAACCGTTGAGTTTGCAATTGGAACTAGTCGTTAATTTGTGCGCTTGTCAAAGGTGTCAGTAGGGTTCGCGTCGTTGTCATGTTCGGTGTTGCGATGTGGCATAATTAGACATACCGTTATTTTTTTTCAGCCCCGGTGTAAAAATAAGGTGCAAAAATTGTACTAGACTTATGCAAGTAAAATTTTCAATGTTTTTTAAATAGAAGCAAAAATAATTTTTAATTGCAATTTTAGCATAGCTGCGTATCGCAAATTTAATTATTTGTAGTACCACTGCAAAAGATGTTTAAAAAATTTAATTAAATCATATAAAAACCTTGCAACATTTACAGAAAAGTTACCCATCATTTGCTTTTTAAAAATTCTCCAAGTTAAACTTGATGGAAAAATCATGGATGTAGGAGACAGTTTTACACCAGTGCTGAAAAAAAAATACGGTTCGTATAATTATAACAACACAATCGCCACATCAAACAGAATAACGACGAAAACCCCCCTGGCACTTTTGGTAGGCGCATAAATTCACGACGAATTCCAATCGCGAACCCCGCAAACTTAACGGCTGACTTTGCGCGATATTTTACATTTTGAATTCATTAGATATATAGGTAAATATTTCAAATGGTTTTTATTATGAGAATAAGAATCAGAAATTATAAATTTCAAACCGCTTTTCTAGACTATCGTAACACACCTCGCCCCCTAGTTTCGATTTGCTAAACCAGCGATTCAGACGGTTGAGTGCCCTGCCGTCAGAGGGAAGAAAAGACACTGCGCCAAGAAAATCTTTAACAGCCGCAGTTTCTCATTGGTTTTCATTTTATTTCTTCACCACGGCGAACAATGAGCGTACTTTGATCGGCAGTAAGCCGAACACACTTTAACACGGTTCCCAACTCGATTAACCGCGAAAGGATATCGAATTAGTATCGATTAGCATCAGTCAAAATTGAAAACCCCACCGGCGACGGGCGTCCTCGCCGCACATAGCTTTTTGTCGAATTAAGTATTCAATTAGTGTCGAGTGCCATTAACTTTTTAATTGAAATAATAATTCGTGAACTACAGGACTCCTGCTATCTAGAGCAAAATGTCCTAATAGATGACCTCAACAAACAATTCAGTGCGCGTTTCAAATTTGCCTGAAAGCGCACGAAAATGCGCCAGATAAATTAAGTCACTTTTCATAAACGGTAGCACATGGACAGCTCGCGATTGAATTGCTAAATTATTAAACCGTCACGAAATATTTGACGTTTGCTTCTCTGATTTTCCGATACTACCACCTCGCTATCATTACATTTATTGTCATTTAATGCCAGCGGCGATTACGACTGCCACAAGCGTCGTCGCTCATCGAACGTCATCGACGTTTCTTTTTTGCAAATAATACTGACACGTTTTACGCCCACGCGTTGTTCATTCCGCTAGTATTTGCGTTCTCAAATGAACAATTCAATGTCTTGCGTCTAGACGTACCTAGAAATAGATTCTCATACAGTTTAATATTGATAAGCATTTTGATGATAGTGTACACAATATCTATTAATACGCCGGTATTTCCCTGCGAGATGCAATTTAATGCCAACGCAATTTTGTTGATGAATATTTAATCAACGACGATTTCCCTCGCATGCGACGTCGCAGTATCACGTAATGCGACCGTTTGTGGTTAGCAAGTGTTTTAATCTGGGGAATCAAAGCACCCCGACTGTGTGTGCTTGTGGACTACCTAATGCATCGAGTGCGGCCATTCGGCGCAGAATGCATCAAGGACGCGACATCGACGCAGGCTCAGCGCCTACACGAATATTGTAGGAAATTATCAGGGCTAATAATTCACCAATTGCGGAATTGCGGACGTCAGCCAGGAACACACAGACTCGTCGTACTTGTTAATTATTAATTTCTTAATTTGAAGGCTAATTGAATACGGAGGCCTAAAATTATTTACTAATTAATGAGTCATATTCTTTTAGAATTAGTAATAATTATTAGTGCGTTTGGTTTTATCAAAGTATTAATTTTACTAAAGGGTGATTTTCAATGGCATTACTTCAAATATACGTATTTCTCATTTTCATAATTCTACGAAATATTATTCGTGTCACTTCACTTTTACGAGGCACATTATTATTTCCTTTAACGTAATGAATACCCAAACAGTTATTATTGTATATTGCCAAAACATTGACAAAATACATGCTAGCCAGAACAAGTTATTAATGATCGTTATGTTAAAATCCCGCAGCTACCGTAAGCAAATACGAAGCACGTTTTTGGTGGAAGGAACTCTTCATTCAAATACATTCATCTACAAAAACCGAACGTCTCGGAACTGGCACCGGAGTTCAACTCAAAACGTACGGCCGCGCTCAACCTTTACGTAACCTTAGTAACACCTTTTGTTTAAACCCAGTCTACTGCGGGCTTACTGGTGGCAACGGTCAAAGGTAAAGCGATCATTTACGGGTAACAAACCAAACATACAAAACTTGGCGTGTTGATCCTAGCCGCGACAATTGACAAAAGCAGACTGAATATTACTTGTTATACTAAAAAGCACAACGATGGACACTAAACTTATAATTAATGCTTCAACACGTGTTCCAGTAGTAAATATAATTAATACGGCAGTCTGCCGAGCGTTTATAATTCAGTTTAACCACGTATCGAAATGTTGTTTTTAGGCAAATTTAACTCGACAATAAATTATGTGAAACATTATTATTTTATGCCCAGCGGCGTGTAGTGTTGCGACATATTTCATTTGCATACACGAGCACTACTTTGTAGTGATTCATTGCAGCAATATCTAAACACATCTATTAAAAATTCACGTAAAATAGATTTCTACAATCAAATTATTTTTGCAAATCAGTACCCCACGATATTTTCGCATCATTAGATAAAGCTGTTTCTGCAAAGAGGTATCCTTTTGCATTTTTGTAAAAAATCGAATACAATGTTAATGTTCTTAAGCGATATTTTAACTAATATTAATCTACGTTCAATTCTGCGTCGAGTAAGCTTGTTTAATTTGCTTTTGACAATCTTGCTGACAATGTATCAAAATGTTTATAGGAAATTTACTTAATGTATCTATCCAAAGCGGAAATATCGTAATATTATCCTAATTGTAATATTAAGTTTAATTATGTCTCTGTTTGCCATTTAAATGTAAGCAATATTTTACAGCAAATGTAATTTAGTTGAGTAACTAATTAACTAATTTCTATTGGCGATGTCCTTGTGTTCCTCTGATATCCGAACAAACAAAAACGTAAATTCTGCGTGAAAAAACTATTTTTAGTATACTAACATGATAAATGTTCATAATTTATGAATGCGCGTCACCGTTTGCTAATTGTAGATACCTAATACCTAAAATTTAATTTGTTAACAGCAAATTTCACTACAAATAATGTATGTAAATAATTAACAACTAAAGTTAATTAACTAGTACATGCTGTGAATAGATTTATCGTGTTCAAAATATCACCCGTTATAAATCACAGATATACACGCAACACGCGCCTCGAATTTTAAATTAAAAACAGAAGACAAGCATGTTTGTAGCTCTATACGTGTAAACTACACTAGGGATTCGATGGTATTCATTACTTTTCCGCTAAATTGAACTTGAAAGCAATTTTTATTACGCAACTTTTTCAGAATACCGTAATGTTTGTAATAAAGTTGAATTATAAACCAAAGACATCAAGATTTTTAACCAACATATGCAATAATACAAGTCAATCATTAAAAAAAGTACATTCATCACAATGTTACGAGGGCATAAATATAAAGAAGATAAACAAGGAGTGTTTCAATAAATTAGATTGAAATTACAGGAAAGTAAATTTAAACTGTTATTGCAACACTTTGTAGTCAATAACAACGCAAACAAAGCTTTGTCTACATTGTCGATGGGAATTTGCCATTTGAACCATGACGCTGATTATTTCTGCTTATTTTCGGTCAAACAAAGCGTAAAAAGTGAAAGTTCATCAACCAATGACACTTTAAACAACGGGCACGTGTGAACCAAACATTGCATGTAACATAATACGACGGTTCGGTCTATTTGAAAGATTTGCGACGTGTCGAGTAGTGTGCAGTTCAGCGATAACACTGCTCATAGTAACGTTCGGACTGCGAGGTAAAACAAAAGAAGATAATAAATACATTTATAAATAATTTATAAGCGTCGACGGAGTATTAATATTTCAGGTCTACTTATTTATCACAAAGGCAGGTGCGTTGGTGTTAATTAGTAATGTTTTATTTGTTCCGATGACGTGTCGCAAGTTTCGCAATAAGTATTTAAAAACGCTCTCTGCTGTGCAGGGCATTCATTGCTTAAAGTAAACGCAAGCACGAAGCAAGATGAATAAAATTTTCATTGTCCTCGGCATCTCTTTGATGATCGGAACGTTTGTTCAAGCTCAAACCAAAGCAGGTATGTTTTGATTCAATCAACTCGTGTTTATAAATTATTATATTAAATGTAAGAGCGATATTCATTATGGTAGAGCGAGAGGCCTGCGCACTTTTCGGTGGTTTGTGCCAGAACGACTGTCAAAAGGGATTTAATATGAACACTGAAGATATGCTGCTGTGTGGAAACGGAAGGAATAATATCTGCTGCAATACAGGTAAGTGCATCGCCCTTATTAAATTGTATTATGCATAAATATTTCAATTTTGTTTTTTCTTGGAATTTTAGCTAAAGATAGATGCAAATCCAAAGGTGGCGAATGTGCTGTAAAATGTAACGGCATTCACAGAGACGATGTTTCTGACTGCAAGGCCTTGGGCAGGGAATGTTGCGTCTATGTTTGAAAATAAACTGTACGAGATTAACGCAATAAAGATTTATGACAAGTTATATTTGTTTTCTACATTGTACCTACATTCCAAATATTTATGTGAAGATGTTTTATTCCTGAGTGCGTTCATCAATTTCTTACTGCCATGTAATTAGACCAGGATAACCATCTATTGAGGAAGACTGTACTTAAGGTTTTCTGATTGTAAAAAAGATAACTAACGTTATAATACGGCGTCGTTACTTTCTGGGCTTAGAAGTAGAACTTTGCCCCGCATTCTGCTTCTTCGTAAAAGTAATCGCTATTTATGAACAGTTGTAAACTGTAAAGCAAAAAGAATAAATTTTTTAAAAGAAACATTAGTTCTGTAAAATTCGTAGTGGTTGCACTTTGGTCGGAACGTTAAGTTACTCATTTCCATTTAATGACATTTTAATTGTATGATTTAATTAATGTGTTAAGGGAGTACTTTCATTGGTAATTAAGAATGATAATGCACTCAGGGTCCATTTAATATAGGACTAGAGTTAATTATCCCAAAAAGAATAAAAGCCTTATTTTAACTTCAATCCTTAATAGTGAAATTTTTAGGTTAGTCCAATTTGCTAATGAATTCTTTCTTCAAATCTTTACTTTACTTTTTTACACTTCTGAGTTTCCTGGTTCAACTTCCAGGGTAATTTCATCGTTTATCTTCTACATAATGTCAGCACACGCTTGAAATCCACTGTGTTGTTTGGATAAAACAAGATTGTGGAAACGTTATCCTATTCACCGCACTTCCGATCGGCACGCTTCACTGGCTATGACTATTTTGGATCAAACGTATTGTGCACCTTCAGAAGTACTCTGTCGAAACTTTATACTTGCAGATCAAAGCCTGGCGGATTTTGCTGAAATGCTAGGACTAAACAACCGGGCATTGTCAGGTCCCTAATAGTCCCTAGTGAATATAGTGCTTGTTGGAACACCGCCAAGTTTGTAAAATTAAATATCAATTTGGTGGCACCCACTAAACTAATTAACTTTTAACTGAACACAACTATTGGAACAAATTATACGTAACCCTTGCAGGTAGGTAAATAATAGAAACGTCAATCTAAAAATAAATAATTGAAATTTACATTTAATTATAATCCCGGATGTTTATTATATGCCGTAACTTTGAATAGCCATAAACTTT
>JAODGE020014034.1:0-20675 GCA_027574965.2 Ecitophya simulans | reverse complement strand
GCAGTGCACAAAATTTTGCTAAAATAAGAATAATACACACATCCAACGACACACAAAACTCACCACGCCGACTCACTTTTGCTCGAAAGGACCATAATTTATGTACACAATACAACAAATTAATCCAATTAATCCATACACATCAGTTACAAGTTAAAACCTACCAGAATTAGTTTATAACCTAAGCAAACGCATCCTCCCTGTCGGCCCCAACACCGTCGCCATCCTCCAGCGACGAAAAGTTCAAGAAATGAGCTGGCCTGTGCACCTCGTGGTAAAACTCCTTCGGATTGGCCAACTGCAGCTCGTACTTCATGTTCGGATCGTGCCTCACCCCTACGAACGAAATCACGCATTACCGCAAACTCGCGCCACATAATCCACCAGACACCTACCCATGAAGTTATAATTCCAACTGCCTTGGCTCGGCACCATGAAAAATCCGAGGAAACGATCGCTCAGCAACATCTGCACCTTTTCGTAATGGCTGGGCAGGTACCCTTTCGGGTTGTTGCCCTTGTCGGTGTTCTGCCGTCCCCACTCGTACCCGGACGGCGTCAACTTGTACGCGGTGAGCGAGCACGAGCCGGGCGTGAAGGACGACGTGATCACGATGGTCTTCTCGCCGTCCCAGCTGGGATTGTCGGCCATGAGGCGCGCGTGCGTGCCAATGTCCTGCGGCGACAGTTGCGGCAACTCGTTCGGCTGGGTGTGTATCCATCCCAGCGGCTCCATGTCCTTGAGGAACGGATGATTGGGCGGCGTGGTGGGAATGTGCACGGTCTGATGCGTGCCCCACTGCGGCGGCAGGACGAGGCAGCGCAGCTCCTTCACTTGCGGATTGTCCGGCGGGCTGACGCCGTAGAGGAACGCGCAAATCTGCGCGCGCAGATCGGAGATGGTGATGAACTTCTTGAGGACGTTCTTGGGCAGGATGTAGGTGTATCCCGTCTCTTTGATGTCGTCCGAACTGACGTAGATGTGGTTCGTGCGCAAATGCAAATTGGTCGCCGAGATTGCCCGCACGCGCCACTCGGTCTTCGAGCTGAACGTCTGCGTCTCGTAATTGCTCGTCGTGCTCGTGATGATTTCGTCGCCGTGCTTATTCACCGTGCGCGTGGTGGTCGCGGTCAATTGCGATTGCTCCTTGGTCTGCTTCTCGATCTCGGCGATCTGCTGCCGTTGCGCGGAAGGCGCGCTGATCTCCATGCCGAGAATGATGTCCCTGATCTCCGACTGCGTCAACGAGGCGACGTTCACGTTGTTCTTCTTGCCGTAATCGGCGAGGATGAGATCCTTCAACTGCACCTCGACCTTGATCCATTCGTCGTCCGTCAACGTCGGCCAAATGTGATGCGGCTCGGTGATCGTGGTCTTGTCGGGCTTGAGGATAACTTTGGTCCGCTCCGTGTTCACGTGCAACGCGCGCAAAATCAGTATCAGCCTCGAGAACGCCGTGTAGGACGAGATCGTCTTCAACCAGTCGTCGTACAGATTGAAGAGGACCATCTGCGGCTCGGTGGCTTTGAGGATCAGGTCGCCGAACTTCTCGATCTTCAGGCACGCCTGGAAGGGCAGCTGCAGCTCGGACCCCTTGATGACGATGTTGGGAAAGTCCAGCAAGTGCACCTCGAGCGGATCCAGCATGCCCTTGCGCGTGACGATGATCTGCTTGGGCTGCTCTTCGACCGGCAGCGATCGAATCAGCGCGGCGACCTCCTCGGCCGTCTTCCACTTCGCCAACTGCCCGAGACGCTTCTGGCCGGCCCACACGGACGTGTGAATGATTTTCAAAAACAGCTGACCGGTGCGCGGATTGAAAATGAAGATGGCGCCGTTGATGGGTTTCGTGGTCAAGTTACCCTCGAACGTCTTGTGGATCGTCACGCGATAGACGTTCGTGTCGTCGACGAACCAGATGATCTGATTGGAGAACAGCTCGCCGTAGTTCTGGCTCGAGAGGTACGGCTCGGTCGGCTCGCTGGAGTACAACTGAAGCGCTTTGCGTATGCGCTCGCGCAGGACGTACAACGCTGGATTGGCCTTCATGATCTTCGCCATCGCCTGCTGTATCAGCGGCTTGCAGCCGGGGAACCAGTTGCCGTACGCGCTGTGCAGGTTGTACGCCAGGTCGATGGCGATCAGGACGCCCGTGGGGGACGGATAGATCGACATGTTGTCGGTGGTGTAGTCGAGGAACTTCGCCCTCGCGTAACGCTCGACGTCGTGCGAATCGTAATCGCCCCAGCGCAGCTGCACGTCGATCCAATACTTCTGCGTGGTCGTGTTGTCCATCGTGTCCTTGGTGTCGGCGAGGAGCGACGGCCTGGAGACGTTCCACTTGTACGCGGAGAAGAGCAGAATGTCCGCGCAGGACGAGTTCATTTTGTACGACTTCCTCGGATGGATCGTCTCCTTCTGCACGGTCTCGATCTCGAGCGCGTCCAGCTCCTGATCGAACACCTGGCACAGATCCATGACGATCGATTCGTGCACCTTCTGCCACAGATGAGCGCGAAAGATCTGGATGAGCGAGATTTTCAGCGTGGGTATTTTGCCGTGCATGAAGATGCCGGTGAGGTCAAGCTGCACTTGAAAACCGACGTAGACGTTGGCGCGATTGATGGTCGGCGACCACCAGAGCGTGAACCGCCGATTCGGAATCTGATTCAAACCGGAGCGCTGGGCGTTCGTCAGCTTTTTGTATTTCATCGACTCCTCGAAGCCGGACGCCTTCTCCCAGAAGAGACCCTCCCACGTGGGGAAGTAGGTGCCCTTGAATAGGGTGTGTTCGAGGATGCCTTCGACGCCGCCCAGCGCCTGGATCATGTCGGTGCGATAGTTGTTCAGGTTCCACAGCTTGCCGTCGTGACGCTGATGCGTCCACCAGAAAGGGTTCTGCTTCAGCACCTGATACTGCTTGAACTCGGTGCGAATGCGCCAACCCTTGTCGTACGCCAAGGTGTGTCTGTCTTTCTGGAAGAGGGTGTTGATGCGCGGTATGCCCCTGTCCCAGGAGTCCTCGAGGTCCTCCAGCGTGAGGCGTCGATTCTGCGCGTTGGCCTCCTGCCGCTTCAGCGCGTATTCCGCCCACACTCTCTGCGAGTCGATGAATTCGGACTCCCACGGCTGGACGTATCGGTAGAGATTGGGAATGAGCTGATCTTCGTCGTGACTCATGCCCGACCTGAAGTGAGTGATGCCCACGTCGGTCTGCTTGGACCACCGCAAGTCGCTCTGGGGAATGAGCACGTGTCCCATGGACAGCATGCCGAGTCCGCCCAACTCTTTCGGCGTGTAGAACACGACCGGAGGGAATCGGCTGGGCATCTTCGAGTTGAGGCCGATCTTGATGCGCGTCTGGATCTTGTTCTCGCACTTGACCAGCAGATCCAGCAACTCCTGCGTGTTGACCACCGCTTCCCTGAAGTACGTCATCAACCCGATCAGGGCGGTGTTCCACTTGTTGACGATCTTCGTGAAGGTCGTGGAGCCGGACGCCATGAGAATCTGCCGCACTCTGTTGTGGAACCTGCCCATGGATTCGTCGTCGACGCGCAGGAAGCACTGCGCCGTGCGCTCCTTGCTGCCCTCGTGTTGCAGATTCCACACGCCGTCGCGATGCGTGAATTCCTCGTTCTGCGTCCGGCTCTTCGGCAGGATCCGACACTCGAAGCCGGACATGTTGAACAGCAGATTGGGATTGTCCTTCGAGTACACGCTGACGAAGCTGTACTCCCACTGAATGGTGGTCACCGAGCGCGGCAGGCGATTCTTGATGTCCCAGAAGACGGCGCGCCCCAGGTTCACGTCGTGCTTCATCAGACGCATGCGCGCGTCCCGCGGCCAGCACTTCTTGTTGTTGTAGCCGACGATGTTCTCGTTGTTCGGATCCGGATGTTCCGTCAGGTATCTCTGGATCAGATCCCTGGCGTCCTCGGCCGAGAAGCGAAAAAACATGTGAATCCTGTCCACGTACCGGCAGTACAGCCGGATGGGATGGCACGTCTCCGTGGCGACGTCCTGGAACGTCAGGAAGTCGTTCGGCATGGTGGGCGGGCCGGCCATTTCGCTCGCGCGCTGCAAGCCGAGCACGAGCAGGTCCAACACCAAGCCGTAATATTGCGTGACGAACGACGCGAACTGCAGGCCGCGAATGATGCCGTAACTGTTCGTGTGATTCATGTCCTTGTAGTTGATGACGACGTTGTTCTTCGCCGTCATGTAGTCGGCGATGTTGTGGTCGACGATCAGGCGCAGCAGTCTGTTCAGCAGATTCAGGTCGATCTTCTCGTACAGCTTCTCGAACTTGCTCTCGAGCAGCACGTTGCACTCGCCCTCGGAGACGTCCCAGACGTCCTCCAGGTTGTTGATGCCCTGACACCACTTGTAGACCAACAGCGGCGGCGGCTCCGTGTCCGCCGGCTTCACCCACGGCGGGAACAAACGCCTCTTGTCCGCCTCGTACCAGAGATACTGGTCGAGATAGGCGTCGGTGATCTTCTCCAACGGCTCCACGTCGTAGACGGGAATCAGGTGGCTGTACAGGTCCATGAATTCGATGCCCACCTCCTTGAAGGCGCGCTGCGTCAGGAGGTGACGCTTGATTCGGCTCAACGCCTCGTGCGGATTGTCGTACGCCTGTTCGATCAGGCCAAGCTCCTCGCGCTGGCTCTGATTCAGCCTCGACTTGACGCTGTACGCCTCCTTCAAGCGCTCCAGCGCCAAGATCAGCAACTTCGTGTCGTGCTTGTACGACAGCGGCGGGAAGGGTATCGGCGCGAAGCGTCGACTCTCCAGCCAATGCACGGTCGTCGTGTAAATGGCGACCGCCTCCTCCGGCGAGATGTACGGCCCGTCCTTCAGGTAGTTGTGCTGGCGTTCCTGCTCCGCCTTGAGGAACAGCCGAGTGAGACGGCCGAGGTTCTTCTTGCACACGGTCTTGTCGACGGTGGCGCCGCGTCGGATGCGTTCGCGATTGTAGTGCGCCGTGTTCGTCCACCAGTCGGCCTTCATCTTCACGTAGCGCAGGATCATGTTCTCGATGGGTATCGGCAGGCCGGGCACTTTCCACGGAATGTTCGCCTTCCAGCAGCGCCACGCCTCGGACAGGTGCTGCAAAATCGTGCGCGCCTTGTTCTGCTTAATGCCCTCGGGCATCATGTCGACGATGTCGTGCATGACGGACGCGCGCAGCTCCAGGTCGAAGTGCGACTCGACCCTCTGCTTGGTGACGGTCTTGGCGACGCCCTTCGAATGCCTGCCCTCGAACTGACGACTGAGCAGGTTGCCCAGCCAGCGCTCCAGCAGCGGCGTGATGCCGCGCATGAAAAAGAGCCAGACGCGCCAGCCGGGCGCCCAGAAGCCGCAGCCCGGACCCTTCCCCACCGGACCCTGCGACGCAAAACGAAACACCATGAAACACTCGCGAGGCGCGCGCGCCGCGCGGAAAGTTACTCACGGTATTGAAGCGGTAGTAGATCAGGTGCTTCAGGTCTTTGCACATTCGAATCTGTCGCATCAGCTTGTACTTGTAGCGATACATGCCGGTGAGTTGGCCGACGTGCGCGAAAATGTACTGCAGCCCGTCGGCCAGTTGGAACGCGTCGACGTTATTCAAGCGATACTGCACGTGCGAATCGATGATCAGCTTGGTCAAGCGCAGGATCTCGCGACACAGGTGGAACGCGTTGCCAAACCGCGACTTCTTCCTCTCCTTGGTCGTCAGAGTTTTGACGGGTTTCAGATTGAAATTGTAATCCAGATGCAGGTAGTTCAAGTTTTTCCGATGGATGAGCAGGTTCAACATGTTGTAGCCCTGTCGGCAGACCTGCAGGCCCGCCTCCACCCAGTCGAGGGTGGTCGTTTGGAAGAACTTCGTCGACTTGAAGCTCCTGAACAAATACCTCTTCTTCTGGGCCTTGGGCGGGCGATGCTTCAGGGCGTTCAGCACGAAGTATTTGAGCAGCTTCTGATAGGAAACGCGCACTTTCACGGGCTGGCCGGGAGGACAATGCTCCTTGTACCATCCCTTGACCAACGGCACGTCGATGGCGCGACGACAGCGGCCGGAGCGCATGTTGAACGGTCGCGGCGCCCACAACAGCGAAATGCCGTTCGCCGTGTTGTCAGTGTACAGGGGCGTTTCTTGCAGGAATGATTGTACGGTTTCGGGCAGAATGTACTCTTCGTCGTCGTCGGGCAAGGGCTCCAAGCTTTTCACGGCGTGGCGATGCGAGATCGGATTGATTAACGGGTCGAAATAGAAAGCCGGTAGGTCGGGGTCTTCGGTTTTGATGTAGACAACGTTTGGAGTGTGGTACCTTGTAAGAAAACAGGCTACGATTAGAGACGTAGTACGAAAAGTAAAATACAGAATAAAAATATAGTTTGGAATAGGGAAGAATGTAGGTACCTATCAGCAGTCACATTTCTTGACTGGAAAATGAGACTAATACAATACCCATGTATTATTTCACATTGCTAGTAAAATATGACTTGGAATTACGGCATATCTTAAAACTAAATGTGAGTTTCGGGGTGTTCTTATAATATACATCGAGAAAACCGAATACCAAATCCACGCCACGAACTTACCATGAAAGATGGACAAAATGCGGCATATTGTTATACAAATACGGAAACGCAATTCTGTACTCCGTGCGAACAGGCTGACGGATGATTATTTTGTTGATGTCATTGAATTCATTCCAATCTTCATCACTAAGCAGACGAAAAAAAGATGCATTTTATCGATTAATATTTCCACGCAAAAATTGTTCCTACCCAGGATTCGCGTCCTTAATTAAGGGCTCGAACTTCGGCCCACCCGGAATCGCCATATTCAGCGCCTTAGCCGTGAAGAAACTCTTCGTATCGAAGAGATAGAAGAAATTATCGTCGACCAGGTCCGTCAGTAGCTGATTGGCCAGACGATAGAGCGTCGCCATGATCGGCAGCGACAAATTCCACTTCCTGTACGTCGACCCGTTGACGAACCCCGTCCCGACCAACGGCTTGTGGTCGTACAACCACTTGGCCACGGCGACGTCCTCGTCGCTGTCCAAGTCGATCTGGATGGCCTCCAGCGGCTCGACGTCCAGGACGTTGTCGGCGTAGTCGAGCGGCGGCTCCTCGTCGTCGAAAGGCGGGAAGCGCATGCGCTTGAAGTGACGCCGGTCGCGTTTCTCGCGCCGCATCATGATCCACATCGTGCCCCACTGCGCTATGTAGATGGGTTCGGCGACCCAGGGAATTTCGTTGACGAACGTTATCGCGCCGGTGATGTGATAGAGAACCTTGACGTCTCTGATCTGCTCCCAGGGCATGGGCATGTTCTCGAGGAGTTTCATAACCGCGTGCGGCATGTATTTGAGAGCGCCGAGATAAACACGCTTGTCGTGCCGATACTTTCGGCTGCTCATGTCGCCGTGATCCTTGATAATCTTTCGGATGTGCTCGGGTGGCATGTCTTCCTTCTGGGCATCAACAAAGCCCAGCTTTCGTTTATCCGCAAAGCGCTTTGATTGCAGCTGTTGCCATTTGAGGGCTTTCTCCTGGAGTTTATCCTCGGTCATCACGTCGTTCTTCGCCAGAGGCGGCGGAAATTGTTGCTGCATTGCTTGGGCATGCGCTTGGGCTGCCGCCACTTGTGCTTGGGCCTGAGCCTGGGCAACCGCAAGCTGCTGCTGGGCCATCATGGCCCAGGGATTTGGGCCCAGCAAATACGGTGGCATCGACATCTATGTAATAAAATTACACGAATTATCATTGCATTAGGCGAAATAAACTCATAACCAGTGGAAAATTTCCAATGCGCATAACAACAACATAACCTTATAAAACGTTATGATAACGTTGTAAGAAGGCAGAGAATTGTAAAGTTTGAAAAGATATATTTACCTTGAACGATGTAGATGTGCACTAATCAATTAATATCATGAATGAATATTAGTTTAAGGAGGCATTTGGATAATTAATCGGTGGATTACTCGATAAAAAGAAGTTGAAGTTTGGTGGAATAGCGTGCAAGAAACAAGCGAACGTCGTTTCAATGGCTTGTTGACTAACTTTGACGCCATCAGTTAGTACCAACCTAAGACTATAGTCACTAAAAATCCCTAAGAGTGAACACGCAAAATTCACTAAACTAAAACCAATTTATGCAATTAAGAATCAAAACATTTACCCTTCATCATCTCAAACTTTCATTTCATGAGTTTTATCAGTTATGAATAAAAATTGTGCGGAACTAACCAGCGTCCATTCGCTGCAAATTCCCTAGAACAGACACTAACTTAAGAATTGCAAAGTCTTCGCGCTCTCATTGGTCAATTTATTTGCACTGGCTTCACTTGTTTCCTCGCACCTTCGACATTTTCACAGAACGATCAGAATGAAAATCGCCGCATAAAATTATAATAAAATTTATTTTGTCAATTAAAGTAATTGTAAATCCTAGAATTAAACAAATCAATACAGCTATATTAAAGCAGCAAATTAATGTGTAATGTTTTAAAATGAAAAAATGTAATTGTACCCTAACACAATTAGTTCGGTCTGAAAACATCGACAACATCGAGAACGTGGCTCCGCCCCGCGCGCGAGGAGAGAATAATGATATGATCAAAATGACTACAGCAAGTTGCACTTAAAACATATACAAAGTAGCGCAGCTAATTGATAAAAACTATAGAAATAACATTAAATAAATACTTATACAACAAAGGATAATCGATCCTTTAATTAAATGTTACACGTCATTTGTGTTGGGAGAGGGGTGTGAAGAGGTGTCGCACTAATCGTGCGCAATCGGTAAGATCTAAACAAAATTATGCCTCGGCGATATTTTTTTGCGTTGTGAAATACTTCGGTTGCCGTCTGGGGACCAGAGAAAAACAAACAATTTTAATGGCACTTGACGTTTCAAATTCAACATGTAAATTTTCTCAATCCGTACGATTTGATTGCCTGAGAGATCTGCGTTTTGCGGTGCACGTAAAACATAAAGCGCGACAAATGTCATGGTGGCCCGATTCGTTCCCGTCCACGTTCGCTTACGCCTTTATACACAATACAGTAAGTCGATACGCCAATATTACCAAAGTCACAATTCGTTAATAATTTCTAGGTAATCAAATTCTTGCTCCGTCCTTTGAACGTTCCCCGCTTAGACTTATCCTTATCAATATAACATAGATATACCTAATTTAAATATGTATCATAATCCCGGCATCGTTTGCATCTTACAATAATAAATATGTTCGTGTTGATCACCATCGAGTGGTGGGTAATTGCGATGGTTTTGTTCACGTCAGAGTGGTATGTATCGAGAGGGGTTAGAGGGGGGGGAGAGGGATGGCCGCACGTAATCAAGCCCATCGTACAACAAGTAATGCATGCTCGGCGTCTCAAGTTATGTACAATTCTTCTCCTACCACCACCACCACGACATCTTTGCAAGCGACTTTTGTCCGGAATGTAAAGTGAGCTACTGCGTCGGTTCCTCGCCGAAACCGACTCATTCCGTCGTTTGCGACAACCGCACGCGTCCAAATTCGTGTAAAATATGCCACCGCTTATTGGTGTTAGCTAGAAAATATCTGCGACACAAAGATAACGGCGAAAACAAAAAAATAATAAGAATACGAATGATCCAAATAATAGTGATAGAATGCGCGCAAATGATTAATACACGATGACGGGCGTTGCTCAAATGTAACGATACTTTCACGCACGCCGCGCTTCCAGCCAATACGAGAATTATGGGCGTTAAAATAAAATCCATCCGAGCTGCTTCGTCGCGCCAGCAAAACCAACGCGCATAATTTGATTATGCCGGATTTTATTTTAACATTGAACAATCTTCGACTAGAAATTGTTTGTGCCTTGTTTACGGTTTGGAATGTAGTCTCTCATCCGAAGACTAGCTAAAATAATTCGATAATTGTTCATTTGTGTTTGCGGCGTCCATCATGTCAATCAAACCGCGAAGAATGGATAATTAAAAAAAAAATCACACTCACACACGCTCAAAAGATTGAGAAGCACCAAAATACATGTCCGAAGGGTTAAATTTAAATGTTCTACGTCAACGTTCGTATAAATCGGTCTCGTCCGAATTCAACATAGTGAGAAACTTAAAGCTATGATTTTCCCAGTTTTCAGTTTTGGCCAATACACACACACACACACACAGACACACATCTGGAGATCTCGTTTGTTTAAAAAATACGGTGCGGTGCAGTGTCAACCAACATTGCCGCTGGTTTTTTTTCTTCTTCTTCGGTAGTTCCTATTTTTTGATTCGTCGCGATACTGACTCGGAGCCTTGGTACGATGTGTATGTTTAACTGAAACGATTAATATGGGCAACAGGCAAGGTCGATGCGTAAACTTTTGTACAGACTCTGTCGTCTCGTCGTCGTCATCGCGCGCGACGCGCACAATCGACACTGTAATGTGACGCGCTCGTAAATTTAAACTTGTGCCATCGTAATACGCGTAGTGCTGTCTTCGGAAAGAGCGCCGTCTCGACGAGGATGTTTGATCGCGCACGCAATCGAACAACCCGGTGCGTCGCGGCGGTGCCGGTCGAAGACCGTTTAAACTTACAAACGCTCTGCGCAGCTCTCGTCTGGCGTCTCGCGCTGGTTCGCTTAGGTTTAAATTGCAATTGGTTTTTTTTTCTATCTCCCTCTCTCTCTCTTTTTTGGCAAATTATACTCGATAATAACGGCGACTCGGCCGCCGTCGAAAGATTACCGCCTGTTCCTAGCGCCTTCTTCAAGTATTTGAGTCAATCGGTTATCGAATGTATAAAAATCATATGAGTAATGGACGCGACTTCGCGTTGTCGTCGCGCGTTCCTCGTCCGCACGAATTTCGCCCGCCGTCGTCTGGGCGTCGACGTTTAGGCGAAATACATTACTTTTTTGGTATCTGCGTGCACGGTGATCGCGCGTGCCATTGCGCCAGGCGTGCGGTCTTCTGACGAGCCTGACTGATGAGATCCTTCGCCACTAAAACAAAAAACAGTGCAAGTTTTACATTAGAAAACCTTGTTGTAACTAGTTATCTAACTAAACTAATGTTTTTTGCACGTATAAATTGTCTCCATTTTGTTTTGAGGTGGAGAAAATTAAGAATATAACCATTATATATAAATTGTTCCTAAAAACTAACACAACTAACATAACACATACATATAAGAGCGTGTTTTGGATGTTTTTGTTTACTGTCAAAACTTTAAAACGTGCAAATGACGCATTCTAGCATTAAGATAAATAAAATCGATAAATACCTGTCATGTTCCTTTTCAACAAGATGATATCTCGCGCGGAAAGCTACCAAATGGGCGTAATAAGCGGGCGCCGGTATGGACACCGAGCGAGTGCAACGCACGTACGTGTGGCACAGCTGATAAGTCAGACACTGCAGCTCGTCGGAGTCGAGATGGGAGTCGTCCCAGAGCACGTGATAGTGCGACGGTCGCGACGTGCCCTAAACAGGACGCGATGCGGGACGTGAATCGCACGCTCGGGCGAAAAACGAACGCGCAACGTACCTGAATGCCCTGATGACTGCACAGATAGAAGTCGAATTCGGTCGGATGCGTGATGCCCACGTCGACGGTGGTGCCGGCCGGTATGTTGCCGCTCTTGCCGCTCTGCTCCTTCTTGTCGGCGCAGAAGAGCCGCGTGTGGTGGCGCTTCTGCACGACGATGAACGTTATGCCCGGATGGTAGTCCGTCTCCAGCTTGATGCACGCCTCGCGTATGGCGACGAGCTCGTGCTGGAGCAGCTGCAGGAATTGGCCCTCGGACACGCCGTCGCGATAGAGGATGATGCGGTGGGGCTTGTAGCCGCCGGTGGCCTTGTAGAACATGATCAGCAACTCCCTCACCATGGAGGTCAGCTCCTGAATGATCTCCTGCCGGTGCTGCTGCACGCGGACGGTAGCTGCGTAGCGGGACGGATGCGCGTCCATGGAGCCGACGACGGCGGCGATCGACGGCTTCTTGTTGTCGCCGGCGGGCGGATGCGTCACGTCGGCGCCGAGGAAGATGACCGGCTCGTTGAATATCTTCGGGCGGATCGACGGCACCAGAATCGAATTGATGCCGCCCAGCTTGACGTTGATCTTCAGACACAGGTTGGAGAGCGTCTGCGGCGACGTCTTGTTGACGTTCTTCGCCTGCACGCACTGCGTCGCCATGCCGAGGACGGTGTCGCCGACGCGCTTCACCTCCGCGTAGACGGGCGTCTTGCCGGGCAGCACGACGACGACGAGCTGCAGCGCCTGGAACGTGTTCTTCAGGTACCGGAACATCGGCTCCACTTGATCCGGTCCGGTGGCGTACTTGCAGAAGCACGGCTGTCCGATGATGGGCATGCCGGCGTCGTTGCTGATCTTCTGCAGCTGCTGCGTGAAGTTGCGCAGCGAGTCCTCGCGCACGGTGCGCTGCGGCGCGAAGCACGCGATCGCCCACACGCGTATCTCGACGCCGGTGAAGAACTGCTTGCCGCGCATGTCCCACACGCCCTGGTTCGGCAGCGCCTGCTGCTTGCTCTGCAACAGCGAATCAGAGAGAGACGGGAATAGCGCGCCGCGGTCTACTGGGTCTGGGAAAATAAAAAACCAAGATTGAAACTAACGTGCCAGCCCACCTGTCCGCTGAGGGAAGCGACGCGCCCGCCGTACTGCAGCTTCGGCGGCGGGAGGACGCGACCGCGCACCTCCATCATGTTGTTAGAGATCGTCAGGCCGAACTCCTGCACGTACTCGTCGTTGTTGAAGTCGGCGCGCCGCACGAGATTGTTGATCTCGCGCTCGCGATCGGGCGCCGAGCGCGCCGTCGCCTTGATCATCGTCGACGTCTGCATGTCCGTCAGCTTCTTGATGCAGCGCTGGCCGGCGACGATGTTGCACACCTCCAGCGGCAGGTACGTGTGCTTGTGCTCCTGCCCGACCTGCAGGCACGGCAGGTGCGGATAGCGCAGCTTCATCTTGTACTTGTCGAGAAAGTACTTCGCCACCGTGCACTCGACCGTCTGGCCGTTGTCCAGCTGCAGCGGAAAGGACTGCATCTGCGCCGGGCGGCGCGTCACGTTGCACACGCGATACTTGCGCCGCATGCTGCCGCAATGGGTGATCTCGATCTTCAGGCCCTTGATCTCCTTGGTGAACTTGACGCGCTGCGAGTCCGTCAGCGGCTTGCGCTGCTCGTTGATGTCGCGTATGTCGAGCACCTCGCACATGAACTCGATGACCGGCTGCGCCTTGTAGAAGGCCGTCGCCGACACGTCGATGTTCAGCATCATCTTCCACTGGCTGGGCCGCACCGACTGATGGAAGCCGAACCACACTTCGCGCCCGCCGCCCAGCGGATGGTAGTAGCCCTCCGGGCTGCTGAAGAAGCTCCGGCCGACGGGCGTGTAGCTCATCGACGGCAGGTGGCGCATGACGACGTCGAGCGCGAGTATCGCCTCGTACGGTATCTGGCGCGTGCGGCCCTCGAGCGCCTCCTCGAGCCCGAAGAGCGACACCTGCGCGACCCACTTCAGCGAGACGCGGAACAGCCGATCCTTGCCCTCGCCGGGCAGCGTCACCTCGAGCTCCTCGCGCGCGTTGCCGATCGGCAGCGGGTCGCGCGTGTACAGATTGCTGCGGCCGTCGAAGACGGGCTTCAGCGAGCCGAAGATCTTCGTGTACGCGTGGACCATCGTCTCGATGATCTCGCGATTCACCTTGCGCGGACACTTGTCCGGCTGGATGTTAATGTCGTAGTGGTGCACGTAGCCGCGCGGCATCGTGATTTGAAAGTGGTTGGCTTTGAGGACGATCGGGCGGCCCTCGCGGCCGAGGTTCGGCCGGCGCGGGCACTGGAAGATCGGCGGCTCCGTCGCGGCGAGCGCGCCGGCGGCGGCGCCGGGCAGCGCGACGGCCGTGCTGGTGGCGCCGCTCGGCGTCGCCGCGCCCGACGACAGCGGGTCCGCGAACGTCGTCTGCGTCGTCGGACTGCCGCTCTGGCGCGGAGGGCTTGCCTGCCATGACTCTGCAACACACGCAACGCCATCAGCTGACCGCTCGAACACGGCAACAGGTAACGCGCGACAAATCAATACGTCCTAGGGGTCGTTGACCTTATTCGCAAATGCGCTATTCTCGTCAGCGACAACCATCTGAGGGATCTCGTTAAAAATGGCCGTAAACATGGCACCGCTGGCAATAAATCAGCCAAAAGAACGAATCAATTTTAAGGTGTAAATCGCCGCACGCCTAATTTTCGGCGTTTCTTGATAAAAATCGATTTTTCGGCAATAACCAACGACGTTTCGACGCGAAGATTCTCGGAAAACACGCCGACGTCACGAAACGGATGAATCACGGCGCTATCCTAACGATATTGCGCATTCCGCTCGCCTATTTTCAACAAGACCCCAATGCGCACAAACGAAATTGCGTCGCGAACGACGCGAAAACAATATGACCTCAACAAAGAAGGCTTCGTAACGTAATCACGCCGATTCGCAGTCGGGCGCACTCATATTCCCACTGTGAGGTTAAGATCGCATTCCAAAAATAGACGCGTTACACGCGAAAAACAAACGAGACGCCCCACAAACAGCGGAATATCTTCGCAGGAAAAAAAAACGAGACAAAAACGCCGCGCGCACGAATTTCGTCGGGTGGAGCGCGTCGCGAGGGACGCGGCGTTCGCCGCTGCGCCGCCCGAAACGGTTTCATCGCCGCGTCCACCAGGGCACAAAAGACGCAACCTCGTTTTGTACACAACACACGCGACGAGCGCGATTTCGGCAGGCGCGAGACAAAAGAAGGCGCGTCGGGCGCACGCATCACAACTTACGCCCTCCTTGCTGGGGATACATTTTATTTATAAAACCAGCACGACGTTGCACGAAACACACCAAAATTCCCAAAACCGTCCGTGTCACTCACGAAGCACTGGCGGACATTTGCAAACTAGGATATGACGTCACGCACGGCGCGGTCGACGCACGTACGTTGCGCGTCTCCTTCTAACGCGCGCGCGCGGTCGACGGCGATTGGTCGGCGGGGCGGCAGGTGTCGCACGAGTCGAACGTCGCGACGAAACCAGCGCTGGGCGAACGGGAAAACGATCGAGCACGACGGAACGTCCGCTTTCCACACCATCGGAGATGGTTCACGAGCGATTATCGCTGGTTAACGGCAATTAGTTGGCAGATTTTGGACAAACGCGTGCGACACGTTTGGGATTCGGGGCCAGCTGGGCGCCCGCACGCATGCGTGGTGCGCGGCCCATCTACGACGCACGTTCCGCCGATGTAAACAATGCGCGCGCGGCGCACGAGCGGCCACGACCGGCGGCGAACGCAGTCGATCGGCAGCGCGAGCGAGCGTGCGCGTCGCGTCGCGTCCACAACGTTCGCGACATCGTTTCGGGACGTCGCTAAAACTATCGCCGATGCGAGGGCCACAATGCGCGCGCGCGCGCGCACTCACCGGACGGCGGCGGTATGTTGTTCTGAATCGCGGCGTGCGGCGCTTGCGGCGCGTGAACACCCTGCCGATGGAACAGCGTTGTCAAGTCGGTCTGCAGGATCTGCTGTATGCCCGGCGCTTGCATCGTGCGCCCTTCAGTTTCGGCCGCTGATAACGACATCGTAATCTCGACCTGCAAACAAGCGGTTGTTTATTCCAACGACGCCCGCTGTAACAAATAGAAAAACGAAGGAAAAAAAAAAGAAACAAAAACAAAAGAAGACTGGCGTAAACACAGCCGGCTGTCAAAATTTCAATTGCGCATCAGAAATGCGCGGGGGCCGCCAACGCGCGAACCGATGGCGATTCGGCGAATTCGTGCGCGCGATCGAGTCGGCGGTGGTCGTGCCCTGTGTGCCAGGTGCGCGACGCTCGCATTCAAGGCCGGCCGGCCGTTCTGGCCGCGGAAGAGACACCACACACACACACACACACACGAATCGCGCGCGCGGCCCCGTCCAAAGACTCACCTATATTTCGTCCGGCGGCGTTTGACACGCGCCGAAGACGCGTCGAGCGCGCGCGCCCGCTCGAGACGCGGCTGCTCGCACCCGCCACGCGACGACGACGATCGCCTCAACGCGCGCAATTCGCCATAACTCGCGGCGCGCGGCCGCGTTCGCACTTGTTTTGCGTGCGGTGCGCGTCTGGCGCTGGTCCGGGCTGCGCACGGCGCCTGCGCGCCAATTAGGCGGTCGGGTCGCGCGCGCGCCCGCCTGCTTCGCCGGTTCGCCGCGGCGCGCCGCACGAATTTCGCCAGACGGGACGCGGACCCGTCTTCGAACGTTGCGTCGCGCACGCCGCGCGCCGATTGGTCGCGATCGCCTTTTGTTTCGCTCGCGACGAGACGGACGCGACTGTCCGGCCCAAGTCTGCCACAATGTGAAACCGGTGGTGTCGCGGCCGTTGGACAAGTTCGGCGGGATCTTCTTGCGCTCCGCCGTCCCTCTCTCTCTCTCTCTTTCCCTGGTCTTCGAACGCACCGCGCTGTTTATTGATCCTTTCGCTCGATGCGCGACCTTGAAATTCGACGCTCGTCGTCGTGCCGCACAACGACACGCAAACGTTTCGCCCTTGCGCGTTGACCTTCAATTCCAGCCGATCGCACCGAATCAATACAGCTCGCATAAATTTACCTGCAACAGGGGAACCCAACCGGAACGAACGCGCGCGCAGAATTCTTAGTTCTTACTAGTTTATGTCTTACATTTTACATTATTCGGCGTCTTGTCACAACTTTATACAATACACATAAAACAACAATGGTTTTTCAAAGTTCCCTAATTATTCTCATCCTGGATAACACACAGTTATGTGGAGTTTATCTTGCATCAAAGACAATCACTAAAAGCAAAGTTTTTTGTATTACAACAGGTTGTGCACTTGTTCAAAAAAAGTATAGAAACTTACATCTCTTGGTTCTTTTCTTGTACATTATACGATATCCACATTCGCGGCAACGGATTGGATCTCGTGGACGAATTTCATTCTCGTTGTGACATTCTAGGCAACAAACATGTTTCTATAAACTTTGAGGAAAAAAATAAACGAACAATAGCCGATTTAAGTATTATGTAACTTGATGTAAGCATTCATTGTGCAATATCTAGTTCTTTTTAGCAAAATTATTCGTTTAAACAAAAATAAATGTTTTATTTTATGAGAAACAAATGAAAATCGTGCGCCGGATAACCTCAAAATGATTACCTCCGCAAATGTAAACCATGGGCGTCTTCGTCGCTGCAGATTCTTTCGTCGACGGATCGGACGACATGATTTTTGTGGGTTTTACAACTTCTTACAATCTAATTGACTTTTTCAAGTTTACTTCTCGAGAAAATATTCAGGGCACGCTACGCTACTGCGCTTGTTTATATCCGTTTGAGCGCATGCGCCTACTAAGTTTCACGAAACGAGTGGCAACTGTTTGGCCGGTTCGGTGTTCAGAAGTGTAATCGAAGATGGCGTTCACTCGTGGCTCACAAAGTAGGGTTGGTTTTGAACCCACGACATCGTACGCGTGACAAACTATACAATTCCAATTAATTAACAGTATTTTTCTAGAATTGCTTACAATCAACAACTAATTTGTTGGAAAAATGGAGCGCAAATTTGAGATGAGGCACTTGAGAGGTGAGAAATCGTTCGAATTATTTTTTTATGGCTGACGTTAGTTCGTCGCACGGTGCCAGAGAGCGCTGTATCGCGCACCGCCGCCATTTGTATTTCATCTACGTTGTTTCATGACCAGCGATGGCAACTGTTTTGGAAAACTTGGAGGCCCAACTGGAATTGTTTTCCGAAAATGTCCGCCAGATACACATTATCGTCAGCGACTTCCAGCCGCAGAGTCAGAACGTCTTGAACCAGAAGCTGTAAGCGTTTTGCATTGCAAAACTATGAGTAAAACTAAAGTTTCAGTGACACTTTAGGCAATCCCTTGTTCATGGTCTGCAAGAAGTTGACAAACTGAAATCTCAAGTGCAAGACGTTCACGTTCCCCTCGAAGTGTTCGAGTAAGTTGAGCACAAACAATATCCCGATCGTTATTAACACTGCATACATATTCTAGTTACATTGATCAGGGCAGAAATCCACAGCTTTATACAAAGGATTGCATCGAGAAGGCGTTGGCCAAGAATGAGCAAGTCAAAGGCAAGATTGATGCATATCGCAAGTTCAAGGCAAACATGCTGCTGGAATTGAGCAGAACTTTCCCAACCGAACTCAACAAGTACAGAGCTTTGAGGAGCAACAGTCCTGAATAGATTTTAGTTTTTATTATTTTCCATTGCATCTAATAGGTTATTTATTGCATAAAATTCGATAACAAATTGCTGTCTTAATTGTAATTTTAAGTGCATTTGTGTGTGTGGTCTGATTATCGGAAGTTCATTCAGAAGAGTGAGTGCTTGAAGAATTGCAGTTGCAGTGGCATTTGAGTGTTCCAATGCACACTACTTCTGTTGTCTCTATTTAGAGAGAGGCCAATTCAACAACATATTTATCTCATTACAATATTACAGTTAACAATAACTGCAATGACGATTTGTATATAAAATTTTATTTGTTTTGTATCCAAACACATGTTTCATATACAAACCAATATCTTACTTAGGTCGCATTAAAATTCTTGATTTCCCCAACGAATCTGCAACAGTCAACGTGAAAACACATTTATACATCAAAAAATGATCTCAAGATAAGGCTATCCAATCAATTTAAACTGTGGTTTAAGCTAAATTTCAAGTGATGTAATTTACCAACAAACGACTTACATCTGTGCGCGCTTTAATCTTCCGCTCGATGAGTCCGCAAAGCGTCTCCGAGCGAACCGAAAGCGAGTCGATCTTCTCGATGAGCTGCTGATACGGACTCAGCGGCTGCGCGCCCATGACGACGTGGCCGAGCTTCGAGTCGATCTTCGCGTCGAGCCGCGCGTTCCTGATCAGGTTGACGATCCAGCACTCCGCCTCGTCCGGATTCATGTTCAGCTTCTCGGCCAGCATGCCGATGCTGATGCACTGATGTATGCGGCAGAACGTCTCGAAGATCATGAGGCGCGCGTTCTCGACGAACTCGTCCAGGCAGGAGATGAGGAAGAAGTCGTTGAAGACGACCGTCTGGCACTCGTGGAGCTTCTGCCGCGCGCCGTCGAAGTCGAAGTTGACGTAGAGGTGCTCGAGGAACTCGGTGATGGGATCCCTGTACGTGTAGCTCTCCTGCTGGATGACCTTGACGAGATCCTTGAGCGCCGAGCGACGGCCGCGATTGATGATCACGGCGGTGGCGAGGTAGCGCAAGATGTGCGGGCACATCGTCTGGATCGCGTTGAGGTAGTGCGGGCGGTACAGGAACATCTCGATGATGAGCTCGCGGCCTTGCGCGTGATTGAAGAAGACGAAGAGCGACCAGTGGATGAGCCACGTGCGCTGTTGCAGCAGGTGCAGATTGTTGCCGTGATTCGGGCTGGAGTCGATGTACTCGCGCAGCTTGTTGAGATCTTCCAGCGCCGACTCCCAGTTCTGGCCGAGGATCTCGGACGCGAGCTTGCCCCACAACACGGACAAGTAATTTTTGTCGTTTTGCGGCAGCACCAACATGCAGAAGTACAAGTACGACGTGGAAATCGAATAATTCCCGCATTCGTAGCGGTATTTTGCCAATTTGTGCAGGCTTTCGATTTTCCCTATTTCAAACTAGGCAAGAAAATCGCATTGAATTGTTTAATTATAAAGGCTTGTTGAAATGACTCACATTGTACTCCTTGGACAAGAAATTAATCAATGCCTTAGAATCTCTCAAGTTCTCCATACTTTTCATGGCCTCAGCATTGCCCATGATTTGCAAAATGGGTTCGACTTCCTGGTGCAATTCCTGCAGTTGCGACACGACGTGAGCACGACGAGCCTTGAGTGCCTCGGGAATTTCATCCTTCGGATACAGCTGTTTCCTGATGTCGATGGTGTAGTCAATCATGTTGGTTTTACTTAGTATGTCCAGCTTGGCTTTCAGCAGCTCATTTTCGTCGTAAATCTGGGAAACATATTCGGTTAGCGATTCTCGGGCGAGACATAACCTTAAAGACGCAGACCTCCTTGGCCGACAAGAATTCCAACAGCGGGAACACCAAGTGCCGATCCAGGTACTGCCCCATCCGGGTGGTCAAGTCGAATTTCGCCATTGCGTCTGATGATTCAATTTAGCACGGCTTATTATTAACTTTTAACCAAATATTATACACTACCTGCCATCTGCCAACCTGCGCGGCGCGGCGACGGCGTTAAGAAGAACTACTCTTCGGCGATTTCAGCGCTTGCGCAGTTTTAGTGCGCACGCACCGTACAAAATTTAAATTATATTAGTGCAAATTAATATTATTCGTAGTTGTGCTTCTAAAACATAAAAAATACATTTATTACTAATTTAATGTGTTTTTAATATTTTTATCTTGAATGTATGCTTGATTTACGATTTCAAAGATGCTCAAGGTCAAAGTAACTGACGCCTGTGCAGTGGCGTTTACCAGTGCGTCTTCACCGTCTTCACAAGAAAATTATTAAGTTTCAATGAACACTGGCTTATTACGAAACAATTTAGTACTGAGCATATACTTATAATACAAGCA
>JAODGE020014006.1:0-10383 GCA_027574965.2 Ecitophya simulans | reverse complement strand
TTCCTTTTCACATTTGTGCCGCATTGATGTTGTGGCTTACGGGCGTAATAACGTCAATTACAGTTACCATTTTCCCGTCTCGCAAGAGGCGCGTAGTGTCGGTGCTTCGTTTTGTCTTCCCCAGGCCGCTGTGTTGCATTGTCAGGACCACGCAGCATTTCATAGTCTGCGTACGCTGACAAAAATAACAAACAAAAATGAACGTCGGCTAATAACAGCCAACATGCCCGACTGTGGAAAAAGTGAAAATTGAAGGGAAATAATAAAACCAACACAGCCAGCGACGAAAAGAAGTACGCAGCGAACGGAACGAGCATCGTTTCCCAAATGGCATTATCTCGTGGCCTAAACGTAATCAAATTAATACCAAGCGTATAATCTTGGCAGGCACATATCGGAAGACGGCGCTCGAGGTGAATTCGGTCGAAGGCGCCGGGAGTTCATGACTGGCGTTCACGCAATACCGGTCCAATTTTCGGATCTCGGCTCGCACGACTCATCTTCACACTTCGTAATTCCATCCGCACGTCAGGCTTTGCACGTTTCCTCGTGCGATCACCTTCCGATGCACATCACATCTGCTCGCCCTAGATGTCGACTTAAATTGTAGCTCATATACGTCTTTCATATACGCGCACACGTATGTGCACACAAAAATATTTCTATACTCTACGACCACGTTCCGCCACGGAAATTTCACTCGGTTGTAGCGGCAACAAAAAAAGTCTTTTGAAACTCCTCAAAAATAAAATAAAAGGTTAAAAACGATGGGAAAAAAACAAAAACTCTCGCATGCGACGCCACAAAGAGCAAAGTTGCCGGGCGCGATGTAGATTGATAGATAGATATATTCCGTGTCGGCGAGAAGAAAAACAGTTGCGTATTGATTACGCCATTCGCGCGATCGGATTTTTGCTTGCGCCGCCGTCGGAAAGCACTCAATCTGTCCCTCTACGACACGAATCCGCCAAGGGGTGAGATAATGGCTGATCAGAAAGCAACATCGGTTACAAATTACATAAGATTGACACTAGGTGCTGCGACCTAAAAGCAAGTTACAACTTTCTTGGTAATATCGTGCGGTGATTCTTTGCCCGAGCATTTTTTTTTCATATTCCAATAGACGCGCGCTTTGAGACAAAAAAAAGGTCGAAGAAAAATTAAAGTCACCGAGCTGTAAATAGGAACGTGCAGATTTGTTTTTCACGATAAGATTGCAGCAATTGCAAAACCGGCAGAAAGTCAAAAGTATCTCTCAAGAACTCGACGCTAAGTCTTTGCATTAACCTGCGAAGGGCATATCTGCATAAGTGCATGCAAGTCGCGCAAGTTCGCCGCTTGGCAAAGCAGTTAAGTCGGCGAGATTTGTAAATATAAAGTTTTAATGATCCGCGCGCGTCGGGGCTAACTGCAAAGGCGGGCAGGTCCGCGGCGCGTTTTTAATATTTATACCTGGTTAGATGATTTACGACGCGGCGGCGCTAATCCGCGCCGGGGATTCGAAAAGTTTGATCGTTGTTGTTGAGGTGTCCAGAGGCTGGCGGCAACGCGGCGGCGGCCACGACGTGTTTCCCCTTCTCGGAGCGGCCCGACGCCGCCGCCGCCCCGAGAACGACGCGCGCGGGAAAGTTGCATCGGGGCGTGAAACACCTTCGGAATGCTTTAGCTTTCATAAATATCAATCGCGGCGAGGTGTTATCGACGGCGGGCGTAATGCTCGTATTAGAGTCACGTAGGAAAAGTTGGATGAAATGTTCTGTTTCGATTTGGGACCACCTCGGCAAATCCCTCACAATCTTGCCCGATCTCTTTGCAATCCAATATGGGAACGCCTGATCCCCGAGTTGAACAAAGCCAATATCAACGGGGGCCAACCCAGCGCGACAAGCCAACGAGCCCTCCCTACATTCTATTTATTCAAACATCGCGCGAGACGCAAGGTGCGAACTTTTTTCTTTATCAGTCGTTCTCGTTGACGTCCCCTTTTTGTTTTATAGCTTTGGTTTGCTTGGTTTCGGCGCGCGCGCCGTACCTTTTTTATGTGTCGGCATGCGCGCGTTATGCGGCGACGTGTTTGCCAAAACGCCGAATGTTTGCCAGGATTGTTTTCAATCGCCAATCATCGACATACCGTATATTGATTTTTCTACCTTCTTAAAATTAACGCATATTTTTTGTTTTGTTTCCGACACGGTCGCTAGTTTTTGTCCTTTTTGCATATCTTACATGCTCCCCGAATCAATCATTTGATTTAATCCTCATTAATAAAGTGTAGCCATTCAAGATCGAATAAGTATATTAGTCTTAATTAGTGCTTTCTCCTTTAAAAGATTACAAATAGCCTTTAAAAATCTCATTATTCCGTTTCTTCATTCTCCTTAACATCCGCAAAAAAATTTCGAAGCACGCGACGATTGTAGCACTCGGCCGAGCGTCGAAAACGTTGCAATGATGAAGTGTTTCTAGTGCTGTAATTATGTGCGGGTAGTGAAAATGGAGGCAAATTTGCATTATGCGAATCTCGTTAGCGCGATCGCTCTCACGGCCGCGTAATTAATCGCCATAAGTTATGTCGCTCCCCGCTCTCTAGCGCGACGTTCGGCGACGCCACGGCCGCCAAGAGCCGAGGGGATGAATACGATAGGGCGCGTACGTACGTAGCAGGACACTCTACAACCACGCCGTAATATGACTAAGCGAGGTCCCATCAACAAGTGGTTCCCAGGTTGATTAGCAGGGCACGTCTTGTATCGAGCGGAGAGAGCTTCGGATTGTATTGAAAATGGTGGCCATCCAAAGCCGAGCGAATTGCGATGGATTGCTGTATTTGTTTTCTCGCTTTTTTATTTGGCTGGTTTAGAACAGCGTGCTGTGTACTTATTTCTTATTTTCAGAATTAAGATCGTTGACATAGTCTCGACGTTCCAGCTTGGGACGTTCCAGTTACTGTCGGCAACGTGTCGTTCTGAGAATTAACTCTGACAACCCGTAATTGCTTTCCATTGGATCATGTCGACAACTGAGTTAGCATTTCGTGCTTGGCCCGTCAATAGGTCTTTTATGAACCCGGAACTGCTAGTGCGCGTTGACTGCAAACTCGCGTTTTCTCCGAGCTTGTTCTATTAAGGAAATACATTTAAAGCGGAACTAACCTAATTTTGATAAATCTGCACCAAGCACATTTTGCACTGATAGGCAAAATTTAAGATGGAGTAATACACTTTGTTTGAGAGTGTTAGAGAAGGTAAGTCGAATCGACCGATAAGCCACGTCAAGGACTGCAAAATTTAATATTATATGAGGCTTGTTGTAGCTGATATATGATCACGATAAATAAATATATTGTAGTGAATTATCGTGGGATCTGTTTTCTATTCCAGGCGCCGCATTATAAGCAGCCGTGCGAAGCGCACGAAGGGAGCGGCGGCGGCGGCGGCGGCGGCGGAGCGGCGTCTTGGCGGTGAGGCGTGAAGCATGCTGCAAGGTGCAAAGGCACGGTCGCGCTTTGCATCCCGGCGTCATGCTAGTGAGGCCGGTTAACGTTATTCTCGATCACCAGGTGCGATTTATGGCGCTTTCCAGATCGAATTCGAAGATTTATGCGTGCTATCTACGAAACTATTGCCTATACTTCTTATCCGCGTGTCGTGCATCGCTGGAGGTTTGCGATTTATCAAAAAATCGCCGCCCCATTGCCTCCGCGCCACTTCTTCGCACAAAAAGCCCCGGACGCACGGCACGCCCGACTGATATTTCTGCGTCCGGCAAAGGTTACCGAGGTCGCATTGGGCTGACCTCTAACGAGGGCGTTGCAGCGACACCAGACGTGGCTCCTGCCCCCTCTGCGGCGGAAACTAATAGTTCATCGATAGCGGCGGGATTACTGTTCGAGATGCGGGAGATTCTTCCAGCTGCCGATTCGTTAAACCATCCTTCATCTGATAAACACGTAGCGGCGAAGCTGGCGAGAGGATCAAGTGGCGGAAGGATATTGGTAACCGTCAGCGGGCGCCGTCTGCAGCCGCCGGCCACCACAAATCATCCTGAGTCCTGCTCCCGCGGGGCGCCCAGTCAACTGTCACGCCGTCGCGTGGAAATCCGCCGCGACACGCGCGACACACAACAATAGAATCACGACGTGGTCGGAAAAGTAAACTTTCCGCGCGCGCGGGCCTCTCACGGGGATGTGAGCAGTTTGTGTTCTACTTGAGATGTCATGTCGAGTGCCAGAGAGCGTCGAACATATTCTCTCGTTAAAAAAAGAAACGATGCACGAATAGTTTGTTTCCAGGTGGCATTTGCGTATTTCATGCGGCAGAGTCAAAATCGGCGGGCTGGGAGGGCTCCACTCCAAGATTCGCCGAGGCCGAACGATGTTTTTTTCGGTTCTTTCTTCGTGGCAATCTTTTTATATATATATTTTTTTCATTTCCTTAGCCTCGCCGCGCACTCTATATTCTCTATGGTCCTCCACAAACGCGCTGCTCCTGTTTAATTTGGCCGCCCATTATTTTGCCCCGACGAAGTGAAATTCACTGCTCATTTCTGCCGTTCACCTCGAGGTGTTATATAACGAAGCGGCGCGCGCCGGCCGGCCGGATAAAGGCACAATGCAATATTCAGGATCTTCTGTTTGAGCTAAGGAAAATAAATTGTCTGGCTTGTATAATGGATGGCGGCGAGCGCGGGGCCAACGTGATGGCGTGCCACGGCGAAATCTCCGAGCCGCAGGAACGCAGGGCGGCTACACTTGTTGAAGCTACTTACTTACCCTAATTCACTTCGCTCAGCCGCCGTCGGCCGCCTTCTAACATACGCGCGCCATTCTCGCGCGCCGCGCCCATTCATCACGTCTTATTAATGAGTCAACCGGCGAGGTGTGAGCCAACCGAAGCGGAACCGAAACACTGACCATGCAATTTGCACCAGCCTCGTCGGAAAACTGGCAAAGCGCCACTTAAACCATTTCTTAAAAATTTCGCAAATTTTCTATCAACCCATGTTTAATACATGACGGGCTTTGCGCAACGACGCAGCAAACAATTAATACGCAATAGAAATCTTTAATTACTGCCCTGGGTGGTGTTCAAGCGGCAAACACAAGCACAAAGCGTCCCAATTCTGCCGTAATGGCTCGACGATCTAACAAAACAAACACAATTAACACAATCAGATCTCGAACATATTTTTTCGCACCGCGAAACGGAGCGCCTCGCCTGGCGGCTGAATTAAACCGTGCACGCACGCAAAACCACCCTCTCGCTTCCACTTCACACCGTGCGCAATTGCTGCCAACGGTGAGCCCAGACCATAATTCAATTTTAATGAATATGCGTGCGCTTCCAATCTACATTGTAAAATTATGTGGAACGATTATCACTCAATTTTCTCGCTGCACTGCGTAGCGTGCGCGGCGCATTGGGTTCTCGCCGATTATTACGAATTAACGATAAGATTAATCGGCCTCGTTACGGTTGCAATCGTTGACTTGCAATAAATTTCTTCGAACACTCCCGAAACCGCTGACTACTGACTGTTTCCAACCGTGATTTCGGCAGGACGCACCGGTTTCTCGTGTTAATTGGATGGACCAGTGTGTTGCAAACAGTATGGAACAGCGTGAAGGACGGTCAGAGGGCAGCCGATTTATTTGTTTGGTTAGCGGAACTACGCCGCGCCGGTTGGCAGATTCGTGCGAAAGAACAAAAAGTCTGCCGGCGGCACCGCAACATCGGGTACAATAACAATTAATTCGCCAGGCGCAGAAAAAATTGTCATTTGGATTTCGCTACCCTATCTGAGCGCTCAGCAGCCGGATCCAATATTGTGTTAATGTTTGCCAACCATCCCCAGACTCCGTAGCGTGCCGCGTTCGAACGTGCGGCAAGTGGCGATCTTGATTAATCTATTTGCTCGGAAAGAATGACAAAGAGGACGGCGAACCGTGTTGTCCGAGTCCATTAGAGGCGACCCTAAGCTCTGGAAAATTGATTTTCTTCTACACGTGCTCTCGGTCAGCCCTTCATCGGGCAACGCGGCGCGTTTTTTTTTTGCTTTGCCTATTCTTCAGCCGTGCTAATTACGTTTGCATGTGATGTGCGACATCAAAACCACTAGAAAAAACGCGATACTTTTCAACGCGCGAGCGTTAAACGGTTAATGGCATATTATTATTGCGAATCCAAAGAAACTCTAATGACACGTCTATTCGCATGATTGACGTTGATCACTTCTTGCTGTTAAGGCGATGTGCATTTGCAGAAATAGTTTAATACATTTGAAATCCTCTAATGCACCGGATGCTTTCAGTGAAGCGGAGGTTGTAAAAGTACGTGTTGTCTCCGTGTCGTTTCTTGGCGGAAAAACCATTACTCATAAATTCCCGCCGGGAGTCGATGCTAGCTGTCACGTGCTGTCAAGTTGTTTGAAAACTCAAATCCTTTCTGACAGATTGAATATAAGAACGGAATACTTTTGCAAATGCATCGCGTACACGGAAATGTAATCTTCACTCGCATATTTCGTGTGCGGCGCTCAATGTTTTTGTCGAAATTGGAAATTTACAATGTAGAAGAGTCTTAATTCATTTCGAAAAGTGTTTCCAATCCTGCCACTAATATTCATGTATTTTGTCGAAAGGATTGCATCAGCGATGCAAAGTGCGGTGAGTAAAATCTTGCTCTTCGGTTGTTAAGCGCAACGTGTTGAGGACTTTTGTTTGTGTCCTTTTGCGCGTATAATTGTCCAACTACCCAGGCGGCAATCGCGTAGTCGGAGACACTACCGCGTTTCTTTATTGGACTCGATTATAGTATCGTTCGTCGGAGCAAGGCAGTTTCATTTCACGGTGTTACCTCACACGCGGACGCGCGTCGCCGCCTCCGCCGCCGCGCGAACGTAAGGACGCCTTATCCGAACTTCCCTTTCCGCATGCGGACCAATCTGTTCTCGCGCACCAAATTCCGACGTAGCTCATGCATAATAATGAATTACATCCCGAGGGCAAATTAAAATTAAAGGTCTAGCGCCACGAAGAGCCTTCATAACGATGCCGCGTTCGCATCGAATGCATTCGAGACGATCTTCCTATGCAGATGAAGCGGGTACTTAGTCGCGGCGTGCGGCGCGACATCCCAATATATTACCATTTCTTGCACGCCGATGTAGTCGCGTGCGCGGCTCTAATCAGCACGTGATTGGCGCAATTGCGACGCTTTTGTTGCTTGCGTAACTTGCGGACTTGTTTGATTACGGCCGGCGCGCCGATAATGGACCGAGGTTTGATGTCGATGCGGACGTGCGGGGAGCAAATTATTTAGAAGGCGGCGTCCGTTCGGCGAAAAACAGGACCGCAAATCTGGCGCTGTCGGGACGCGGGCCGGCACTTTAAGAAACGAGCTCGGAAATTTCTCCTGGCCGTTATTACGCCTCCGTCTCCTTTGGGAGGATAGGAGTGGCAGAGCGTAGCGCCGCACACTCGTCGACTTCGTGATATCCTAATTACATCTAGGACTAGTTAATAATGCAGTTTTCGATGTGCACGACCTCCCGGCCCGCGAAAATGCGCCTAGCGAGCGGCAAAATTTACACGCGTCCTGTCCGACCAAGACAGCAACTCTAATTGCGATTTTCGTTTACGCGCATTCCGCCAAACAGCGCCGAAGTTTTCCGTTGCATCGGCATCGTCGGCTGCGTGCTGCGGCGCGGGTTGGCAAACCGTTAAGGGATTGTTACGAAAATCGCGTTAGGAAAATGAAATCCGATAATCCGATGGAAAAGCGTTTCTGTATACGAGGGCCAGCGAAAACACCCTCGATAACTACAAAGGGACTTTAGGCGGAACATTTTATTCATTGCCACTGCGCGCAGTTTTTCCCCTGTCGCCTCGCGCCCTCGTGCCGAAAGAAAGCAAAAAACAGGCGACACGCTCAGATAAGATGCGAACGCGAAGAGCGACGAACAAATACGTCCGCGAGCGCATTCGAAACGTAGCGTTTTGTACACACCCGCGCCGAGATTGCGTCGCCTCGTGAACAACTGCAGATTTACATGACTTTACTATTATTTTCGTTAAATATTTCATTGAGATTTTCGCGCTCGCATGCGACTTGTTTACGACCGACTTTACACTCGGCGTGCGAATGCGAAACGCGACGGCTCGAGTTCGGGACCATCTGGGAACGCTAAAGGCGAGCGAGGGTTGCCACCCTACCCGATAAAAAGCAGCAAGATATTACGGAAAATACTGAAAATCGTGCGGCGATATTGCAGGGATTTTGTCTTAAAGTACACACACGCCGATATTACTTCTCAAATTCGATCCGCGCGTGTACGCAAACATCTGCAGAACGACTTCGCCTATCGAGAGCCGAAATTCATCTCCTCCGATGCGCAGATGAAATAAAGTCGAGATTTTCCAGGTAGCGGCGTCGCATGAGACGACAAGTCAAACACAGCGGCTGCGAAATGATAAGGCGCGACAACTGCAAAAGAACTCTCTACGTTCGCGCCTTAGTTTTATTTGCGGATGATTACATTATGTTTATTTCGCACAGAAGGATACACCGTTTTCGCGTTTTTTATACCTGTTTTCCCATTTCCGTGACGCGCGGCTGAAATATTCGCAATGATGGACTGAAAATCGATAATGGGCAAGCTACACAGATGCAGTCGGGTGCGAACGAAGATAATTGCATTATTTACATGTACTTTGTCAACTTTATTCACCAATTGATTACAATATATAATTTCAGCTAGGATACTGTTTCGCTTTATTGGATATCACACGTACTACTCACATTGTAGGCGGTTCTAGCATTTTATGTCGATTTTTTCACATTGTTCAAGACAAAACCAAAATTGAACGTAAAGCGGGCGACTTATCGATTAGTTTTGTTTAGGTTTACTCGTTACACATGCTGATTTTTTTGGTATGCCGTACACGATTTGCAATTAGCGTTTAGCTCGTTTTCTGTCGTCGGAATGATTTGATATATACAGCAGTCGCAACCGTGCTCTGTAGGCCAGTCTCCTCGAAGTCACAGTTCAGTAACACACTTGATTTTTATACATTATGTACAACCATTCTTCACGCGACGCGTCTGCTTGTCTAGCATCAGATTTGTGGCAGATTTAATGCATGCACGCGGCTTGCAGAACGATGCAAGGCGTTTCGGTCAGTCTCAGGAGCTGGATATGTAAAAAATGTCTTCGCTTAGAGATCGCGTGTTCCACACGATCACCGCACGCACCGCACTAATGCGTATACTGCAATGCTGGTGGGCGCCAGGAGACAAGGCAGTGTTCTTGCAGCGATGCCGCTGTACGCCCCGGGGGGATCACGTATCACCGACGGTCGATGAGATGGAAGCGTAAAGTCTCCGTCGCCGTCGTAATCGTATTCTGTAACAAAATATGAAATTGGTACCGGTTAGGACCATCAATGTTTAGGGCTAATAATGCGAGTGGTCTATGGAAAATATAAACTTTTACTACGGGCATCAAGGGTAGTAGGGAAGCGTGGCAGCCTAAGGTAAGGTTATCACCTTGTTGGCTGCCGAAGCCAATTTTGCCAACAATTACACGGTTGTCGTCTACGCCGCCTCCGCGCTCGCGCCGTTCGCCGGCGCGCATCCGACCTGAACATAAATATTATTGGTCATCTAACAGAGGATGATTGAACGAAGAATGAATGATGCAGCGTGAGATTTGACGTGATGCGATGGATGCAAAATTTCAAAAAGCGACCACGTAAACTCGTCCGAACCAATACTAATTGCCTAAAGCATTATTTTAAATAGAACTTCAAGTGCTTCTCCGTAAGTGTTGTAGGAGGTGGCGCAAACTCCTGGCGCATCGCGCCGTCGGAGCCGTTACCGGTTTTGTGTACTCATAAAAGTAGCTCGTTCATTTGCACAAATGTTTATTCATGCACATTATCTCGTACCTTTCTTTTTGGGTACCATTGTCGGAAAATGGGTTGTCGTTCTTATTGTTGTAGGAGCTGGGATTTCTGAAATTGCATCAGCATAATGTAGCAATACCGCTTTGTTCAAGGCGCACATAGACAATTGCGTGAAGGATGTATGACATTTTTCGAGTAACTTTTCAGCTTGCGCCGAGCGACATGAATAAAAGAACGCCATTTCTAACTAAAGTAAAACTTTGATGTTAGCGGTAAAAAGGAAATTTTTAACGAAACGCATTGTGTCTGCAATTACCTTCTAATTTAATGACCCCGTCGGTCTCGCCGAGGCTGTTTTTAGCGACGCATTTATACGATCCGAAGTCACTCTGCGCAACGTTGCGTATCTTCAGCATCATGTATTTCTTGTAGCCGTTGTCGACGGACACGGCCTCGTACTTATCGCCTGCGAAAACAGC
>JAODGE020013993.1:0-15501 GCA_027574965.2 Ecitophya simulans | reverse complement strand
TTCTAATCGAGCAAGTGCAGCTTGTCTCATGTCTGCCCTTTCGGCTTAGGTATCGCAGTGTGCCTTTTTATTCCCGTTTTCCTTCTCGTTGTGATGATTTCTCTTTGTTCGTCTTCCGCGATGTCACCTCCACGCAGTGCACCACCAAGGTAACCAACCAAAAGAAAACGATGAGCCGTCACCGCACGCGCGAGGGGGACGATATTTCCTCCTCACCACCACCGGATCAGCATCGACAGAGAACGGAGGCAGTGAACCCACCTACACTCACTATCAATCCACTGACCCAACGTCCATTTAGTCCATCATATTATACCATCCTTTGCGCCCGGCAACGGCTGCCAGTCTATGAGAAGCGCTCCCTCATTCAGGAGACGGTGCTGCACCACCCAGTGACGCTCCTTGTAGGTGAGACTGGTAGTGGGAAGACCACTCAAGTGCCGCAGTTTCTAGCAGAGCTGCAGTCGCATTTCACCGGCATGATCGCGTGTACGCAACCGCGCCGAATCGCTGCAGTCTCCGTTGCCACGCGCGTCGCCTCCGAAGCCGACGTCACCGTTGGCGAGCAGGTTGGCTATCATGTGCGCTTCCAGTCTGTCATGTCCCCTCGTACACGCGTGCTCTATCTAACTGACGGTATGCTGCTGCGTGAGGCCTTCTCCGACCCGGACTTGGGAAGGTACAGTGTTGTGGTTGTAGATGAGGCGCACGAGCGCACCATCGATACCGATGTGGTGCTTGGCCTGCTTAAGCGATTGACAGAACGCCGACCAATGTTTCGCCTGGTCGTCATGTCCGCTACCCTGGACGTGGCAAAGATTCAGTCTTTTTTCCCCGCAGCTCCGCTTGTGCAAGTCTCAGGGCGAATGCACGATGTGGAAGTATATTATGCACCCCGTCCAGTGAAGGACTACGTGGAGGCGGCGGTCTCCTGCGCGACGCAGCTCCACAGCGGCGAGGCCCCTGGCGATGTCCTGTGCTTCCTCACAGGCGAGGCCGAGATTGAGCGCGCAGTGAGGGCTGTGAGGGCTGCGGTGACTTGCTTTGAGGAGTGCGGGGCCAGTGGTGGCACTGGCGAGGCCGGGCACTCCCCCACTCTCCCCAATGAAAAAGTGATACCCACGCATGCAATTGTGCTCCCCTTGTACGGCTCGCTCGGTCTCCCAGAGCAGCAGAAAGTGTTCAGGACCTACCCATCTCACGTTCGCAAGATTGTGTTCGCCACCAACATAGCCGAGACCTCTGTCACCATTGACGGCATCGTCTACGTGGTGGATTGCGGCTATCAGAAGCAGAGCCTCTACAGCTCAGAGGGGCGTGTGGACTATTTGCTGCCTGCAGTAATCAGCAAAGCCTCGGCGGAGCAGCGCAGGGGTCGCGCCGGCCGTACAGCGCCAGGCAAGTGCTTTCGCATGTTCACCTCGCAAGACTTCCAATCGTTCCCGGAGCAAACACATCCGGAAATTCTTCGTACAAATGTTGTCAACACCATCCTCATGCTCCTTAAGTTAGGCATTGACAACCCACTGCAGTTTCCCTTCATCGATGCCCCATCCGAGGAAGGTCTCAGTGACGCCTTCTACCAGCTTCTCTACTTTGGGGCTGTGAATGATGACCTCCAGCTTACTGACTTTGGCCGTAAGATGGCTGAGCTGCCGGTGGACGCGTGCCTGGCGCGGATGCTGCTCAAGTCCGCTGATCATGGATGTGCCGCTGATGCAGCGGTGGTGGCTGCGATGCTAGAGAGCGGCAACGTCTTCACCCGGCCACCCTCGTGTGGTCAGAAGGCAGACCAGGCACGGACACGATTCGAACACCCCGATGGCGACCACTTGACGCTCTTCTTCGTGTTCCACGCGTACCACCGCAACCAACACCGCGCTGTGCAGTACTGCCGCGAGAACTATCTCCGCCACCAGGCCCTCCATCAGGCGACTCAGGTGTACACGCAGCTGCGACGCCTGCTCACAAAGCTGCAGATTCCCGTCGTATCAACGTACGACGACAAGGCTGGCACCGTTGACAGCGTGTCGGTGCGGAAGTCCATCCTGGAGGGATTCTTCACTCAGGTAGCGTACTTCTCACCCGAGAACGAATGTTACCGCACTGTGCGGGATAGGCTGACCGTCTCGCTCCACCGCAGCTCTGTTCTCGCGGTGTCTCTTCGCAAGCCACCAACCTGGCTGCTGTACGATCGCTTGGAGGTACAGGGAACTGATGGAACACTAGTGCGCATTGGATCGGCGGTTGAGGTGGAGTGGCTTCTACGTGTCAGTACGTTCTTTTCTAAACCCTCCGAGATCGCGGATGGAGAAGTCGCACTGGCGCTGACACAGGCGCTGAGTCATCACAAAAGAGGTGACCCTGGGAGTCTTCAGTAGATCAGGAAAATGACGATTGTCCTTGTGGAAATGGCTGTTGTTTGTATGTTACTGCAGGCGACTCTACGATTACGTGTCGTACATAACAATGAGGCTATTTCATCAGCAACATTATGTTTACCCCTTTTTGGGGGAGGGGGGTTTCCTGCGGTTCTACGTGCACTACAAATACAGTTTTCTACGTGTGGCTGGTGTGATGTCTTCTCCAAGCGGTTTGTAGTCCTGCTGAGCGGTTCTCATTTTGCTTTGTGTCTCTTGTGGTATGCGATGACAAACTTCTTTCTTGTGTATCAACGTATCCGTTTGTTCCTCTCTCTCTGAAAATTGTCAGCATTTTCACAACATTAATCGAAGTGAAAGCAATAGAAAAAGAGGTGATTCATTAAGTTTGAAGATACTCTTCACATCACCATTATATAGAATATTATCTTGTTCTTTCCCGTCTTACTTCATTTGTGAGAGGGCATTTTATCAATTCACCAGTACGAAAGCAACTACAACAACACATACATTCATACATTCATCCAGTTATTTTGACAGCCTTCGTCAGAAGTAGTGGTTTACATATATCTATTCCTGGCAACTCATTGTCACGCAAAGACACCGGCGTAAAGAGACGCATAGACGCCCTCTCATACTTCTCTCAGTCCACTGCCATTGGGAGAGAAAGAGGTGTGTGTGTGTGCGTGTGTACCAGTGGCAGGAGTAGGTTGCAGATACGTACTCCATTTCTGTGACCAAACTTGCACCTGAGTTAAACATCGTATCATGGCACAATATGTTCGCAACGTCAACGACCACATCGAGGTGCAGGTTGTGAACGCTGATGGCACAATGGTGTCTCAGCGCCCAGTGAACATCGAGGACCTGCTGCGTGTGGAGGGCCATCGCGTGGATCTCGGCAATGGAGTGGCTCTGCAGCTGGAGGAGTTCGATTCCAATGAGTCCTATAGCGAGGAGACTGCTGCCAGCGAGACCGAACTAGTGGATGACGAGGAGGACCACTATTCCAGCGAGTCTGAGGAGGGCAATGCTGAGCAGCCAGTGCCGAGGGCGGCGCGCAGCCCACCAAGGCCACCTCCCGGCACGCAGGCGGTGAGTGACTGGTACGGTGTCCTTAACGCGCTGCGCCACGAGCGCCGTGACATTCTTGAAGCCGAGCGGGCGCTTGGCGGAGCCGCCACGCGGCTCCGCCGCCTCTCCGTGCCCCAGTCTCGGTCACAGCACAGCAGGTCTTTAGACGCGCAGCCCCCGCAGGTGCCACCGGAGGCACAGGGCGGCGCATCGACAATGTCGCGGCGGGAGGTGTGGGCGGCCTTGGCGCCAAGGGACATGAATGCGGAAGAGCGTAGTTACCGCGCACTGCAGTATGTGTCAGTACTCGACCCGGAGGCTGGACCTCGGCAGTTCCGTCCGGGCGCTGTCAGCTTTCATGCGATGGTGTCCTACCTGAGCTCGAAGGACAGGTGCCAACACGTGCTCGTCTACGGCGGTGTTGCGCACGGCGGGCGCACTGTTGAGCGGGAGGTGTATGAGTTCTCACTTCTTACTGGCAATTGGCGCCGCGTTGAGGGGAAGCAATTTGTACCGGCGGGCCACTACGGGCACGCGATGGTGGTGGCGGAGGCCGTGGACAAGGTGGTAGTGGTGGGTGGTATCGGTCCTGGCGGTGTCCCGGTGAAGGAGAGCGTCTACCACGACGAGCCAATGCAGGCGAGTCGTGCAGAGCTGCTCCTTGCGCTCGCTCAGGAGGAGCCGCAGCTCTCACGCCGTGTGCTACACCCAAGCCTCCCAATCACCGCCACCGCCCCTCTTCTTTCCCATGATGACAACCACCGCGATGTAACCACCTCGGGTGCGGTCTCATCGAGAGCCCTAGTGGGCTTTGTACCGTACCTGTTCGACATGGATCTCACCACGCAGCGATGGAGGGCTATCCAGACATCGCCGGTTCTCCCCCTGGTCTTTCACGCGGCGGTCTCTTTTGGCAAGGCAATCTATATCTTTGGAGGCCTCACAGCGGACTTGACCGTGTCGGGACAGATGCTCGCCGTTGATGTAGAGACGTACGCGATACGGCCTGTGAAGACCAGCACCCCGCCGACAGCGGAGGCTGCTGCCGCCATCACCACTAGCAGAGGTGGCAATGCTCCTGCTCCTGCCTCTACTGGGCCGTGCGCACGCTTCCTACACACCGCTGTGCGCTACGGTAACTTTATGCTTATTTTCGGTGGTTACGACAGCCACAACGAGCCTCTCACGGACACATGGGCGTTTGACATGCTGAACGAGCGATGGGAGGAGCTCCAGTGCCTCTCTGCCCCTGCAGGGCGCGCTGGCCATGCAGCATGTGTAGTTGGATGCCGCATGCTCGTCACTGGTGGATTTGACTGCTCCTTAACTGAGATCACCTTCAGCAAGCCGGTGGACACGGTGATGGAGCTAAACTTGGTGCCCACGCTGAGGGGCGAGCACGTGTGGAGGGACTCTGTGCCAACCCACCCACGGCTGCCACCACTCGCCTTTAGCACCAGTGCATCGTGCGGTGACGGGGTGTCCTCCATCGTGTTTGGGGGGCTCACGAAGAGACCGAAAGCGACGCTGTCGAGGCGGGTTGGTGGTGAGCCAATGACACGGCGACCATCGGTTCCGAAGGTGGTGACAAAGCCTCCACGTCAGGGCGGTGATCACCACAGCCTCTTCAACAGCTTCATCACACTCGACGATGGGGTCGTGCTCACATTCCCCTTGAAACAGAAAAAGCACACTGGGGACGGTGGTGCGGGGGGTGGTACGCACGTGAATGAACTCGGGATTGAGGTGGACGAAAATGAGCTGCCAGACCACTTCAAGACGTTCATCCGCCGACAGGACGACTTCCTCATGAAGAAGCAGGCAGCTATCAGAGAAACGATGCACAAGACCACACTGGAAGAGAGGGAAACAATGGAGCCCACCCTCTACCTGTCTACCGAAGAGATCGACTTACTTCTTGAGAAGAGTGAGGGGTGTTGCACAGCGTTCACAGAGGCCTATCCTATGGACCAGCTCCCCGCAAATGTCCCGGATCGCGAGACCCGTATTCACATCGTCGAGGAATGTGTCTCGCTGAGTCGCCAGGTGCGCGACGTGATCAAGTCGATGAAGGGATCCGCCCCGGGTGTTACAGCTGTGAAGTCAAAAACACATCGCAAACGGGCCGGACAGAAGTTTGAGGACTATTCTGCCGCCAAGCCATTGCGCCACGCTGTCATTACACACCTACTGGAGAGCATCAACAAGGAGCTAACACGCATGCACAAATTCAACAAGATCCTCCGCACAGTGGACTGGGAGGAGAAGGAGAAGTTCATCGTTGCTGTCGAGGCCATGCAGGGATCCGTCAATGCACTCTCACGCGCTCTGAACTCCGTGATGAACCGCTACGTCAAGCAGCGTGTTGAGAGTTTGATGAAGGGTGTGGAGAAGCACAAGGAAGTGATGCGACTCCTCACCGAGGTGGTTACGCGCAACCGACACGATAAGATCTTCAGGGACGACAACCAGCACGACGCACAGCGGGAAAGGGTAAAGCGAGTGTGGGCAGCAGGTGAGAGCCCAGCCAAGATAGGAGTGGAAAAGGAAGCGCAGAGGAGTAGGTCTCGCAGCCGCCCTCGCCGCCGCTCCAGCGCGAAGTACATTGGTGCTGGATTCTACAAGAACGGGGAGGAGGCCTCCGTCGCGCTCCCCGACCACGACTGGCGCGCGCTGCAGCAGGGCGTTCTAAAGGTGGACAGCGTGGCCATGAAGTTGTCAGAGTACTGCAGGGAGAACATTGCCAGTCACGTCGCTGCTTCCACCGTCACCAGTGCCATCCCTGCCATACAGTGCGAGGGTGGCGTAGCGACACCTGCTGAGGGCAGTAGTACCATCAGCGGCAGTAGTGGCCCGGCAGTCGCATCTCTGAACACGACGGCCCCATTCACGGCCCCCCCGCCGCCCATCCTGGCCAGCCCACCAGGCGATCCGGGGGCACCCGTGAGCGTCGCGCCACCATCAGAAGCGGCACAGCTGAGCCCTGCCGGTGTGCTCGTGCCTCCGCCGTTGGTGGTACCATCAGCCACTGACGGCGTCCTTGCTGTGGGGGGCCATCAGCCGACATCCCCGCCTGAAGTGAGCGGTGCCGCTCCGCCGATCGACGTCCCTGCTGCAGGGGGGACCCTCTCCAACAAGGAAATCGTCATTCGCCATTCCAGTGGGCTGCGGGGGTCCATCGCTTGCACGGCTGATGCAGTTGCACTGGCTGCCCGGAGTTTTGCAGCCTCACTGGAGGCGAAGCCGACAGCGACACTTGTGGTGGGCGCACACAGTGAATCGTCCAGTACTGAGGAGGCCCCGCCGTCGTCACCCCTCCTTGCGCCACCCCCGATTGCGTCGACACTCCCCGTCAGTGTAACTGGATTTCTGCCGCCGCCTCCACCGCCAGTCACTGCCTCAGTTGCTGGTCCCGCTGCCCCTACTCCTCCCGCCACACAACTGAGCTCCACGCCCTTCGCCGCTCCTGCTACAGCCACTCGCGTGGATGGCGTTGTGGCCCACGTACTCTATCTTGGTCAACTGCGTCCGCTGATGGATGCCCGGGAACGCATGGCGCGAATTATGGAGAAGGCGCCCTTCGTGCGGATGAACGAGTGGGACGACAACAGCACTGCTGGTGCTCCACAGGATGTGAAGGTGGAGAAGTTATGCAGGTACCTCCTTACACTTGTCACGTCTCTGCTGCAGAGCGCCACCTCACGCTTTTTGGCCAGCGCAGGTGCGAAGAAGCCTCGTCGTCGGACCCCTGTACAACCATTGACCGTTGTCTCCATCGAGAGCAGGGCAAAACGTGCCAAACCAGTAACGGAGGCCACGGTTACCACCACATCGCTCCTATCCCGATCCAGGAGCAGCCGCAGCCGCAGTAGCAGCAGTAGCAGTAACACCAGTAGCTCTTTGAGTGAGACCAGAGCCTCGCGGCATCCGCCACGCGCACTGTCTGCCCAGAGTGGCCACACCGCCACCACCGCTGTTGCCAGCGACACCACACTACAGCAGCGGCCCACACAGAAGCCCTCCGGCTCCCAGGCGCTGGAGCCGCTGCACATGCCGCTGCGTGCCTACATGCAGAGCATGCACGCCGCCGCGCTGCCGTCCGAGGAGCAGCCTAACGTGGGGCCCACCGTGCCTCTGGTCTCCTGCTCCTCGCTCTGGAACACGTGCGACGCGCGGGGCGGTGGCTCCTTCGTGTCTGGCTCCCTCTCTGTGCCAACCACGACTGAGCTCACTGCCGCGCCTGTGGTGGAAGCAACCGGGGCAGCGTCAGTGAGGACGCTGCCAAATGTGCCGATGGCCGCGCCACCTGTGCTGCAGTCTTTTCCGAGTGACGGTGCTGCTTTTTTCGCTCCTGGGCGAGGCCGCTATGCGAACGAATGGGCCGTTTTGCCTGTTGGTGGTAGGAAGCCATCCGCCGAGATGATGGATGTGGTGGTGAGCAGTGTGAGCACCGCCACTGGTGCTGCTGCACATCAGCAACAGCAGGCAACACCCTCCCTGGCGGGGACAGCCTCAGCACTGCCACCTGTCATTTCAATTGGAACCGGCCCTGTTGTCCACATCCCCGAGTCCGCGTCGGCGCGTGCGCGTGCCCATGCTGCGACGGCAGCTGGCAATACAGATCACCCCCATCGCCCGTCGGCCATTGTGGCTCTCACACAGATCAACACAAGCGAGCCGGGGGTCTCCTACGCCGCTGAGCCAGTAACCAGTATCGCGCCGGGCACCTTTGTGGTGAACGCGGACTACTACTATGATATGCACAGCAGGCAGGCCAGCACACAAGGGACAGGTGTCAGGGGTGGTGTAGGCTCTGCTGTCCCCACACCACCCCCGCCGGCCACTGGTGCGGCCTCGTGGGCAGACGCAGAGGAGGATTACTTTTACTTCGGTAGGGACACCACAACCGCACGCCCTGCCTCCGGTGGCAGTCGGACGAGCCAAGCTGTGATGAACTGCATTCTTCCTGTAGCACCAATTGTGGCGGCCTCCTCTACACGGCACACCCAACCCGTGCGTCTCTCTCCGGCCCTGGGGACGGTGCTGCACTCGCAGAGGGTGAACGCAGAGCTTCGACAGCGCAGTCCGCGGCGTAGTGCAAGTAACACGAAACGCTCTCCCGGACGCTTCGCTACTGCACGTGCCCCCACCTCAAGTGCAATGGCGAAGAGGAAGGAGCAGCGCGCCACCACAGCTGCCACAGTGCGCAGTTCAGCCACCAACGATCCGCTAACTTTTAAGGGTCAATTAACCCCCGGGGAGCTGCAAATATTGCAAGCTCGTGAGCGGCTACGCCGCCAGGCGTAGTGTGATACCCCCCCCCCCCCTTCCCCAGGTATAGTGAACGCCACCATTTGTGTGATATATATTTTTTTTCTGCACACAGACACAGACACAAACTTATAGAGACGCAGTCATCCTTATAGAGCGACCAGAATCGCGAATGCTTGATAGATTGCCTGACTAAGTGGGCAAGGATAGATGCCATATATATATACATGTAGCATGTTAAGCTGGACAAGTGTGAGTCATGTTTGAGCAAGCTATCCTCCTTCATCACGATTTGTAATTGGAGGAAAAAGAAGTTTCCCACTTCTTTTTGTATAGATAGCGCACCCCTCTTCCTGAGAAAAAAAAAACACTGCACTTGTACACAAGGAAAAAGAGAGAGGGATTATTTCAACACACATAGAGAGGGAGAAGAAGAGACTTGATATCATTCTAATGAACCGATTCGTTGGAGTCTACTTCTTTCTCTACTGCTTGTTGTTTCTCGTGCAGTCGTACTTGCTCGCTGTATTGAGCGGAATCATAATAACAAAAAACAAGTAGCAAATCTCATAGCTGACCCCTCCTTCTTACCCCTTTTATTTTTGTCGAGGATGAACAGCTTGGTGCATTTCTAATCGTTGTATTCCTGTGTGAGCTGGTCACTGTATGTACTGTCTGCTCTCTTGTTTTTTTTTCATTTTTGTTCTTTTTACCTGTCTTTTCTCTTTTGTTCTCACTGATATTGCTGTGGTACTAACAAAGTGTATAGGTTTTTTTAAAAGAGGGTGACATTGCGCACGGGCACCAGTTCTGCAGTGGTACTGCCCACTTTACCCACATCAGTTGATACAACATTACAGCTTTAGTATCATTTTTCTCCCGCTCTCACTTGCTAACTCCCGTCTCCGCTTGTTCCTACTTCCTTTTTTTGTAAGGAGTAGGCACATTATTATCATTTTTCTTTTCACAAAGTAGTGCACAAGCATTCTTGCGTTCAATACACACACATACATATATATAAAGAGAGGAAAATATAACAAAACAAGAGCCCCATCGTTGTTAATAGTGAGGTAACTACACATAGCGATAGAGGGAAGACTAGCGTGACATTCAACTGTCGTGCATCATTTTCGCTATCTCCCTTTCTCTCGCCTTCCTACGAGGTTGTCGAACATACACAGACGGATTGACAAGCAGGATATTGACCTACAGCTTCTCTCTGTAGCGCGACTACGACCAACGACTCAAACGGCAGCCTCCTGCACTTGATCAGCGTTGCATTAGCGTTAAAAATATAAGCCCTTTTCTCTCTCTATTAACCACTTGGCTTTGCTAGCGGTACGTCTTTTGTTTTCCTTATCTTTTTTTTTTTATCTGGTCACCCTTACTCCCCCCTTTCTTTTCACCACATCGAGCGCTCTTCACTCACCGTCGGTTTCTACGAATCTTGCCGGAATTTGTACTCCATACAAGTCTGTAAAAACAAAACAAGAGAGGAAGAGGAGGGGAAGGCTGGACTTCAATTTTTGACGTGTACACAGTTCGGTTCGTAGTTTTGTTTTGTTTTCTGGGCTCAACGCTGCGTGTAATTGTGAACTCTTGAGAGAATTAGTGTCAACTCTGCGATACGCACGCGATAACCTATTCGCTGTATATTTTCGTTTTGTTGTTGTTTTAATATTTTCCACTCCCACGCTTACCGTAAGCAATCCAAAACGTTTTAAACTCCTTGACGTACACGCAGCTACAAACGTATATACCCTTTGACCCTGGTGTTTGTGAGTGTGTGTGTGTGTGTGTAGAAAGAAAAGAAAGGTACATAATGACGAGGCCACTTCTCGCGCGTGAGTATGATGTTCCAAAGAAACCTGTGTTTGTGCTTGACAACATGGAGATTGTCCAAAGCACGGACGCGACGGCGTACATGCCCAATAGCATCACAGATAGTGTGATGTATGGTACAAACGGCAACATTGGTCTTCGCCACCTTACCCAGCTGGAGACGATAGGATTCAAGACGCAGGTAATGCTCAACGGCGTCCATCATGTTGTCCCAGTTGAAAACAGCTCCAAATGTTCCGCACTTCCGCAGGAAAAGCACGTTGGCGCACATGTGTGTATTGTGGACTTAGATTGCCTCGTGGACGGGGAGTCCGGCACGCTCTCTGGTATCCCAGAGCGCCGGCTAAGCTTGAGGGACGGCGCGTACCGCAGTGTGTGCGAGGATGTGATGAGTGCTGATGGGGGATTGGTCTTCGATACCTCGTACGTGCGCACTGTGGGGACGACAGACCTCAATCTCTGGGCTGCCCAGCTGACCTGTAGCAACTTCCGCTGCTCTAGAACCGAATCGTTGGGGCCTGCCGACACCTTGGATGAGCGCGCGGGCAGCGTGCTCTCACAATGGAGCCCCTTCTCCACTGTAGGTGGGTGCCGTGACACGACTCCCGGTACCAATGGCTGGGGGATTGCTTCTAACGTTCCAGACACCTCGATGGACAGTTTCCCGGCCACCCCGCAAGCCATCCCGATACGGTCAATGGGATGCGGTAGGTCGTTCAGACTGGAATTATCCGCCACGTATACGGTGGGCTTGGAAGAGTGGGAAGTGATTAAGGCAGAGCAGATGGATGAGGTCTGGCAGCGCTCACTGTCGTCGGGGATCATGGTAAATAGCACAATGGCGGTGACCTGCACCGTGGACTACGGCTCCAACCGCACGCGCATTAGTCCAGAAGTGGAGATGAAGGTGAATAAGGACACCAGTACGGACTTGCCGCCGAGCTCGATAGAGCGGTACGGTACTGGCACCTTCACGAAGGATCACGCAGCACAGCAAGGTGGCACTACCAGCAGCAACGCAAAGTGGGCAAAGAGTGGGACAGATATCGGCTCCGCCTATGGAGATGACTTTAATGAGAAGGGCTTCACCGTGCGGGCCCGTTTCCTCTTCCTCCTGTTGGAGGACTCTATCCCCGAGAGTGTCAAGCTCACCTTCAAGACACGCCATCACTCTGACGGTCTTCCTTCCACACGCGCCTTCCCGTCCACGGCCAGCATCATCGAGGATCGACGGAAGGCCCTGGAAACGTTCTGGTCCCAGTTTGATGTTGACCTTCAGCTGCAGGAGGAGCTCACTCCCAATCGCATGCGCATGTCGCTTCTTTACAATGCCTTTAGGCTCTTTGGCATGAGCTTCAACATTGATCGGGGGCTTCCGCAGTCTGGATGCTCCTCTGATGGAGAAGGGCTCCAGTATGACCTTTCACAGTATATTTATCATGGCATCTACTTCACTCTCACACAGCCCGATGCTGCGCTTCGGCTACTGAAGAGCCTCTACGCACTGCTCCCAGTCACGCGGAAGAACGCGCAGGAGCTTTATCTGCCCTATGGTGCCGTGTACCCGCGCACCACCATCACCGGCATCAACTGCAGAACACACGCCAGCATCAACAACACCTACTTTCATGTCAACGCGGAGATTGGCTACCTTATCGCATTTTATTTCTCCGCTGCGGCCTCCATCACTGTGGAGGATCGCTTGATGCTGCTAGAACTCCTCTTGGAAACCGTCCGGGTGTGGCCACCTTTAGGGGAGTGGCAGGAGGATCGCACAGTCTTCCGGCTTGACAACATCGCTAGCGTGGATGAGTACAATACGTGCGCATCCGGGAATTTCTACGTCCACCTTTCTGCGCGCGAGAACACGGCTACCTCCGTGAGGGTCTTTCAAAAGCAAGAGAAGATAATCGGGACCGAGCGCATTGACGCGTTACTTGCACGGATCAACATGACAAGAGAGGAGATCGCCGAGCTGGGAAACGTCTCACGTGCCATCTCGGTTCAGCGCGACGACCGTCTGTGTGTGTACCTGGTCCACGATAACTTTGACACACTGGCTGAATGGAAGGAGGAGCTGCCTAAGCACCCCTTGAAGTCCAACTACCACCCCCTCGCAATCTACCGTCATAAGCTCGTTGACATTCCCGACGTCCTCCTTGGCATGGCACTCTATAAGCACCGCTTCGAGATCCACGAATTCACGAGCAATCTATACTACTACATGCCCTTGACCACCTTCGACTCCCCCGAGGCTCTTGGCATTGTTGCGATTGCGCAATGCTGCGCGCGGCTCAATTATGCTCAACCAATGCCGTACCTGCGAGCACTGGGCAATCTGGACCTCGACAACGTTCTGTACTCCGCGGAGGAGGGGCTTCACTTTGGTGCCATGAGCTGCTCCCTGCTCACGTTTCTGTGTGGTGTTGGCGGAGTGGGGCATCAATGTGGAACGATCCATCTGAACCCTATCCTCCCTGCCGGAGTCTCCCACTATCATTTCACAATACACTGGCGTGGGGCGCTGCTTCGCGTCTCGTTGAACGCAGACACCGTGGCCTACGAGCTGGTCTCGGGCGACAGCGTACGCTTTATTCACGGCATGGCAAAGAACCGCATCCACCTGCACACTGGGTTTAGGCATGTCGAGGCTACGCGCAAGCTGTCCATTCCGCGCATCAGCTTTAGCCAAATCAATCAATTTGATGGCGCCATTGTGCTGTGCGACTGCATCTTCGATAACCTGCTGGAGTACAACTACGTGTCGTGGCTGCGGACGCTGGAGTTGCTCTTCGATAACTACCGCACTCTGCATAACCGTAGTATCCCACCACTTAACCCGGAGGAGTTCATCGAGAAGGTCGTCTACCAGTCAGAGGAACGCGAAATCGCCTTCAGCGGCATCCACAATGTGCTGCTCTCACGCGATATATGCCTCGAGCTCGGGACTCCGGATGACGCCGAAATTGTCGAGACTCGGCAGGGCCTCGCCAATGCGAAGGTGGCGGAAATGGCGGAGCTGATCAGCAATCAAGTTCCCCAGGTGATCCCGGAGATGTTTCAGCTACTGAGGTGCCTTGCACAGAATGGAGTCGCCTTGGCGGTTGTTACCTACAGCCGCAGTCTCACACAGCTTTTGGCTCACAACAACGAGCTCGCAAGTCTCTTTGCCGCCCGCATCGATGGCGAGGAGGCGCACGACCTAAAGATACGCGGTCGCCCACACCTGGACCTTTTCACACGCGCAGCCGAGAAGATTCACATTAACCCAAGTCGCTGCGTTGTGATCTCACACCATCTGGATCGCGACTACTCCGCTGTGGAACTGGCAAGGTTTCGTATGTTCTTGGATATGGAAGACCCCTTCGTGAGCAGCCGTACAGAGCCATGCCCGTATCCAACACTGGATGAGGACTACATCGAGAAGCACAGGCGCGACAACCCTGTTGTGATCCGCTTACCCCCGCGTAGCATACCAGTGTCCATTGACGATATCGAGGACCTCGTTGACGGACGTGTGCCTCTCCACCTCTGATCCTCTATAAGCAGTCTGAGTTGTGCTTATTTATTTTTTTTGCTGTTGTTGGCATTTTTTGTGTACTTGAAATCGACGTGGTACTCGAAGAGCATCAACGAGGTGTGTGCGCGTTCATCGCCCTCTATTATTATTTCACGTCAAGTGATCTTATTGTTCACTTCATACGTTTTCTGCGGTAATATGACAGGTAAAAGAAGTGTGTAGTCCCACTTCTCGCAATGATACGGACTCCGATAAGCGTAACGTGAAGCGATAAGGGAATATAATTTCAGTAGTAGTTTATTCTGCACAGTGGTGCTCTTGTTGAAGTGAGTCCTGCGTATCCTACTATGTTGTTGTTGTTTGGTTTGGCGGATGCTAGCCGACCAGTTGATGGCCTTTAATAATCGTACATAAATATTTTTTTTTCTTATGGACTCGTAGCATAAGAATGCTACTACTCCTTTCACCTTTCAATATTTTTAAGGATTATGTTCCGTGAGTGGATTGTGGTACATCTTCTCTCTGTCTTTCTGGTCAGTCCAATGCACTCCCGAGGCGCATGGAGCTTCCTCGATTACCCATGCCCCATTTTCTACTCTTGTTCCTTGATGGATTTTTTACGATTGCTGGAGCGGTGTTAACCACACATAAGGCTTAGAGTAACAGTTGAAATAAGCAAGACAGATTCTTAGAAAGCGAGAGAGAAGATATTGACCTTTCTCCCTCCCTTGGCATCTGTCTGTCTTTCTGTGTGTGGGTGTGTGTCTATCTGAATTGCACATCAGTCTCCGAAACAACTCTTCAGGCATCCCGTGGTGTTATTGTACTGCTATCATGTCACTGGTGAGTGTTGTAGCCGTTGCTACAGCGGGCATGTCCGTCGTAGCGCTGATGAGGCCGTATATTGGCCATTCCTTCGAGCCGCTCCCCTTCCAGTTCCTAGTGGCTGCGTGTGCATTAGTGCTAATGTGGACACTGCTCTGGGCCGTCATCTCTGCTGATTCAACTATGGTGACATATACAGCGAAGACACGTCCCCAACCCTCATTACAGCACAGGAGCGGGGCGGTGTCCGTTCCCTTCTCCATCACCACATTTTGGTACGCGAATGTGTCGATGACGTCATTGTATGGCGCCGCGTTGTTGTGTATGGTTGCGTGGCTTGTGGAGCGAGGCAGCAATGCTTGGAACGTGTACGTGCTCCCGCTACTGGACGACATTGATGACATTGAGGAGGACTTGTGGGCGAAGGCTGTGGACATGCGTGGGCGTGTTATTCCCGAAACGACGGAGTCCTAGAGAAGGAGGCAAGGATACAGCTGTGCAGAAAGGGAATGGGGGATACCCCCCCCCCCCTCCCAATGCTCTCCTGCTCCTCTTGACGAGCTGACTGAGCACGTAGTATCTCTTGCT